>PVJA010022567.1:0-17000 GCA_004027025.1 Myocastor coypus | reverse complement strand
ATTTCTGTTAGTATTTGTTAAGAGATATAATTAGCTAGATATAATGAATGATTTGGTATTGAATTTGGAATCTAGGATGAAATGCATTCTTTTAATTAGCTGTGTGTTAGGAAATATGTGTATGTGAATACACACAGGCCCACACACCAAAAATAATTCCTTTACCGTCCAATTATAAGCAGTTATCAGAGTTAGATGATTGTTCTGACCTTAACCTCTGTGATCTCAGCATTATATCCTTTTAAAGAAATAGTGATTCAAACAATTGCTGTGTTACTGAGTTCTCATATTCACAGCCAACTCTATATAGAAATCCTATAATTAGTATGCTTCCTACTAGAATATTTTTGATTATTTAAAAGACCCATCTCTGCAAATTACTTGTAGAACTCTGCACAGGGATTTGAAAGAAATGGGCCTGATGCCCAGAAGAATTAGGCCCTCGTATACTACTGGGCAGAAATAAAATAATTAACAAAGTAAATGAGGCCATGGTAGAATAGTATCTTACACAAATAGAAATGCTTTAAGGAGTACAGATGGGAATGCTTTCCAAAAGAAGTCTGCAGATGGGGCTCATGAACAAGGAAAGCTTAGCCAAAGCAGAATGGAAATGGTGTGGAGTTCACATTAGCCTGGGGTGTGCTCTGTGCTTCTCATTAGTTAAGGTGGTCAGATACTTTATGTCTTGGTCAAATTTGGCTGTCTTTGTTCATTGAGCTAAAACAATCTTATGTAATATCTTTTCCTTTATAACAATTGTACTACTTTCAGATAGTAATAGAAATTCTTAAGTTTCCATTTTTGGTTGGGGAGTTTTTGCTTTTTGTTTCTTTTTTTTGTGCTATTTACTTTGTGAAGGCAGTCTCCCTGACAGGGTCTTTCTGTATCATCTATTAGAGTAAAGGTTGTATTTACTCCTACATTGTGACATTTTATGGAGACAAAGAAAATTTCACATTTATAAAACTGCAGAAAGTAGTAGTAGTACTTTTTTTATCAGGAGAAATACTGGAATTAAAACTGATTGTAGAACTTTTATACAATGGCTTTGTCAGTAGCTAATTAATTCAGTATCATGGCAAGTACTAGGATTAACCACATAGGCCACAATAAGTTCACCTGTATTTGATTTCATTAAATATGTTCACTCTTCACTGATAATGCAGTTGATACCATGCAGTTGATCCCAGTAGGCATGAGTTTATCTGGGCATGAACCTTTTTCAAATTTGTGAGAAAATTTAGAGCATCATTTTTAAAAACTTTCAATCGTTCAAAGGCAGACATCTTTTGGGCATGTCATTGCAAAAGACTTTAATGAAGTTAGCACTTTCAACATACAATTCTGAAGCCAGTCTATGAAATTGAATTCCAAGAGCTAATATTTAAGATTCCTTGGTTCTTAATTTTGAACCTTCTTTTCTAGCACTGGATAAAACACATGGAAAGCAATTATTTCAGTTTATGCTACATAGATAATGTGAAAATGCTTTGCAGGTTTACAAACAATATATGTTCTTTTTCTTCATTTATGGGGTAAATAACTTTTTTATATTGTTAAAGAGATAATATCTACATTGAACAGAAATGATGTATAAATTTTTATGTGTTCCTTTGGTATTACAATCTTTTTTAAAAATAAATATTCTATTCTTTTTTTTTTTTAATGGCCAGCTCAACTTGCCCTGGGGGTGGGACTGGCTCAGGAATTGAACTACGGTTCCTGCAGTTGCCTATGTTTTCTTAAGCAGGCACTTTAGACCATTGAACCATCTTGCTGGCCCCTGGTATTATAGTCTGTCAGCCATCTATCTACCTATAGTCCACATGTGTGTTATTTTAAGCAATTTTAAAAATTATTTTATTTTAAAATATATTGAAGTCGTGCCTGATTCAAGAACGATGAGGATCCTCCATACCGAGGTAAAAAGAAATGCTTTAAAATAGAGTAAAAGCATTTTTTGATTAATCTTCATACTATAGTAAAGGAAATGAAATCAATAAAATCAGCCATTAGATTTGAAAGCATAGAAGTTTGTGTGATGCAGTTTTAGATTTACTTGTTTTATAGCTGATCGAGTTTGGTTTCATTGCATGTGAAATGAAAGCTGTTTAACTGGATCATATTACTGCAAGTGGTCAAAGCAGCTTTAATTTCTGCTTTCCACTAAAGATTTTTTGTGTATATTCTGATTTGTGTTATAATCATATGCACACATACGTATTTCAGTTATGTGCACCATGGACTTTATATATAAGCCTCCCAGAACTCTTGCTGAATTAATCTTGAGTTCTTCATAAATGTTGCAGTTTCTCTAGAATGAACTTCTGACAGTGTAACTTTTGAAGCTCATCATGCTTTTATACTTGAAATAAATGGGAAATACACTTAGAAAAATGTTTTTGGTTCTGTCATATATGCTTCCCTTTAATTTTAGCATCTTCATTTGTACTGGATACTTTTATTATTTATGGGCATGCTTGCCTTCTAGAATAAGACTGTGCTAAAAGGAAATCAAGGAGGTTCAGCTCTTTTACTCCATTATTGCAATTAAGAATTTAGCATCATCAGTGCAAAGGACAAAAGTGTTTCATTTGTCCTGGGGGGAGAGGACAGTGATAAGATGATTTTTCGTCAAGGATCATTGGGTCGTAATTAAGTTACATTCATGGCTATTGCTTTTTGAAGGATGATTGGTAAATGACAGGCTTCATGTGCTTAGTACGGACAGTGTGCAGTTGGATTTTTTCTCCCTCTGTCAGAAAATCCTGTTGAGCCTGATAATGTAAATGTGGCATTTTATTCTGAACAAAAGAGCAGGGAAATGAGCTATCTTGTCTAATCATTCAGTTGTTTAACACCGACTTCCAGTTTAGACTCAATTGGCTGGAAAGCACTTGACATGTGAAGTTAGTGCTGTTCGGAACGCATGTTTGAGTAAATTTTAAAGTAAGTGACAGCTAAATTGTACCTAGGGAAATTACAAAGCCTTCAACACAGTTAATTTTTTGGGGAGGATTAGTTGTAATTGCAACACCAGTCTCCTTGAAGGTTCTTCATTTATAGATGTTGAACAGGAAAAAAAAAAATAGCTTTTTCAGTACTGGTTCTTTTAGTAGAATAATTTTTGTGAAGATGATGGTTTCTCCTGAGTTGGTTTTTCTCCAGTATTAAACATCTGGTAAAGATTTATGGAATTTTTTTTTTTCATGATGTTGAGTTTGTTTCTTTTTTAACCTTCTCTGCCTCCCCCAATGCCCCAGCTCCACTTTTCTCTGGTGATTTCAGCTTTGAGAGCTTTTCAATCAGTAAGTCCTTTAGGTAAATTGCCACTTCAGTAACACTTTATGCATAATGTTGAAGCACTTTATTCTGATTAAAAATCAATATTTGTCATCTTTTTTGTTGTTTAAATTAAGTATATACTCTGGATTGAAAAGCTATTTCCTAAGGAAGTTTTTTTTTTTTTTTTGACTGGGGACCTAAGGAAGTTTTAACAATTCAAAATTGTGTGAAACACATGTATGATCTTTATTGTTACATGTATTGAAGAATGTTTTGGAGTTAGGAATACTTTATTTCCTTAAAAGAAAGTATTTCTGTGATCAGTAGATGTTTAATGAGTGCATGTCCAACAAGTTTACACCTTGTTTAGCATTTGTCTTTTTGTCATTACTATAATATGCTTTAAGAGACAATATCAAATTTTCTACATGACCTTCAAAGTAGCCTTTTTGGATATTCTATTTAGTGAAAAATTATAGTATTTGTTTCTATAGCCCTATTTCCTTAAGGTAAGTTATACACTCTAGAATAAGTTTTTGAATTTTCTGAATTCAATTCCCAAGTGAAACTATTCAGGTTAATAAATGTAACTTCTTCAGTTTTCAAACTGCTTACTGGAACCTCTGTGTGTGTGTGTGTGTGTGTGTGTGTGTGTGTGTGTGTGTGTGTTAAAATTTGAATCATCTTCCCTACTTTTGCCTATCATGGACTTACAGAGTTTGGTAAAGCTTCAGTTGTACTTTTAAAAATGCTTTTGGTAAAGCTTCAGTTAATTTGCATCAATTAAAATATTTTTAAATGTTTGCTTTTTATTAGCATATGTAGTTAATTGATAGGAGCTACAGTTATGTAGTATGTTACTATTTGTAGTGTTCTAGTATTTCTAAGTACTATAGTGGCTGCTTTGAATTGTTTGCTAAGAATTGGTTTTCTTGCTAGGCATGGTGGTAAATGCTTGTAATCCTAACACTAAGGAGGCTGAGGCAGGAAGATACTGAAAGTTTCTCTGAGGCCAGCCTGAACTACATAATGAGTTCAAGGGTAGCCTGCACTACAAAATGAGATTCTGTCTCAAACAACCAAAATAAAAGAATCGTTTTCTTTTGTGTTATGTGAGGTTCGTGAAAGCAGTGACTGTATTTTTTTTTCTTTTTTTTTTTTTTCAGGAGTGAACTTTTTGAAATAAGCACAATTAAAGTTTTGAATGGAGAAGTAGTGTATTGAAAACAATTATTCAAAGGGTTATTAGTACTTTTTGAGTAAAGTTTTAAATCATTTCTGCTATACAAAATGTACAAAAGGAATCATAGATTACTTTAGGTCACAGAAGCTAAATTGGGAATCAATTTCTACCGTATTCTTTTCCATTTTCTGCTGCTGTTAGCTGATTTTACTCTGCCTATTAAAGTGGTACCATCACACGATGACTGTATCTGCTGGTGTGAAACATATAAGAGCAGCTGAATCTGAATAGCATAGATGAGTGGTCCCTCGTAGTGTTAGAGCTGAGAGGGAACTCAGAGGTCCTGGAGCTCAGTTTTTCTGATAATCCACTTTTCACCACTTCGAAGTGTGAGTTGTATGCTCATCAGTTGAGATACAAATCCAGAGTGCTTTGAGTATAAACTGTTTCAGAGCATTATGAATTTAGATGCTTTTTTCATTTTTTAAATTCCATAATCTAAAATTTCAAGCTTTAGTAAGGCAGTTATTGATGGCACAAACTATGTGAGGAATGTAAATTTTTATTTTTTTAAAGTGATGTGACCTTCCCACAAGTCAGCATGCAGATCATAGAGAACAAAATAAACCAACTAGTTATTTACTTCATTTCTCGTTATATTTTGTAATAAGTATTTTATTATAGATTTGCAATTTATTTTATTGGCAACTTTAAGAGGAAGAGCACTGATACTTAAAATTACTAACTAATGTATGAAGTATTTCCCTTTACTCCTCCTGTCTTTTTCCATTGTTCTGAGTACACATAATCTTCAGAAGCTTATATTTGGAGACCAAGGACATTAACATGTCTCTTTGATTGATGATATGATTACTCATTCATTTGTTGATAGCTTTGACCTAATGTAGGGAAAATACAATTGAGAGAGTACTATTCTAGTTTAGGAATTGATCTGAAAAAGTAAATCTTGCCAGCTCAATATATATACATCAGTGTCTGTTGGTTTTACTCCTAAAAATGGTCTCGTAGTTTTCCATTAAGTGGAATTGTAGAAGGATAATAACTGAGCCTATGCCTGAAGTAAGAGAAAATACTGATTACATAAAGCTTTATATCATATGTGGTAACTACTATAGCGTTTCTTTTGTATGACAGTAATCTAGCCTGCAACATCTACTTGTGGTTTTGAAATTAACCTGTAATTTAGTTTTCACCCCAAATGACAAAAATTCAAATGACTCTGTGGGGTGCCGGAAGATGCACTGTAAACAGGGCTTCATAAGAGGATAAGGTAGAGTTCCATTAGGAAAGGCTCGTTTTCATTGTCAGTATTATTGCAATGAAAATAACACTTCTTCGTTGTATTTTACTTTTTTTAGTACAGCTTAAATTCTGAATCTAGATAAAATAGTCTAATCTGAGCAATGTAACATTTATATAATGGACAGAAATGTTAAGGCTTTAACAGTAAAATTTAAAAGGCTTTCTTCCTTTTGTAAACTGTTGCTTTTGTGAAAGAAATTTCTGTTCTCTACCAAGACTGCTTGCCGTTAGTTGTTACTGGTACTTTTATCTGTGTCTCTAACCATGCCTCTTTTTAAATACACTTCATTAATGTCTCATGCCAAATTGTACCACCTTTTTTTTAAATTGTACCATCTTATGTAGTTGTGCAGACACTGGTGTTTTTCAGAGAGCATGTTGTATAAGAAGATGTCCCACTGAGAGCAGGACCTGAACTCTTCTGCCAGTGTCTGCCTGTTCGTTTACTCGGTAGATGCAGGCTGGTCAGCCAATCTTTAGTTGCCTCAGTTTTCTTATTTCAGTAAGAATGAAGTGGCAGAAGATTTGGATATTCTAATCTGTGTATTTCTTATATCATCATATTCTTTTTAAAGGAAAAAAATGAGGACCCAGCAAAATAGATTTCCATTCTTTTGTTTTGAAACTTCAGCATAAATGAAAATGCCCTTTTATTTTATTACCAGATAAAAAAGTCTTTGACTTTACAATTGAAAATAACTTTTAAAAACCTTACCCCGTATTGAAAGTGTTTAGAATTGTGGAATTCCTTTACTCACCTAAAACAGTATGTTGTTGCTAGTGGGAGTCATTTCTAATATTCCTGAGCCTTGCAGTTTTTACCTCGTAAGGGAGAAGATTGAAAAAATATGATGCTAATGTTAAGTGCTTAAAAATTCCTTCATAGCCTTTTATTGACATGCAGTAAATCTGAAGTTGTTGAGGGCCATTGAAGTACATTAGTAATTGAAAAAATATTTCACTGTAGTCCTTATTTTTGAAATAATACATACTTAAAGCAATTTATTAGTAAAATTAGACTGCTAAAATCAGAATGCCTTCATCTGATTTTTTTAACCCTATATACCACTTATCAAGTGAAATAATAAAAGATAAATCCAGGAAAACTGTTCAGTTGTATATATATATTTTTTGTTGGTTTTTTTTTTAGTTGTATGTATTTTTAACATATATAAAGTTGTTTTTCCATTTTGACTTACGGTTTCCTACTTTAAATAAAGCATGAATGTTTACAGTTTGATTTGTCATTTTACAGGTCTCTAAATTGTTATTGAAAGCCTAAAGTTAGATATATTTTCTAATTGTTAATTATTTTTTTAGGGGTGACTTACCTACTGCCCTTGAAACCACCATCGATTGCTATAAAAAGTATAAAATATTACCAAGGTTGCATGATGTCTTATGTAAACTAATAGAGAAAGGCGAGACTGATCTAATCCAGAAAGGTTTGTTACCTTTAAGTATTTTAACATAGATATCTTTCCTATTGCTTATTTATTAATCTGATTATATTGTTGTAAAGTGAAAGTTTAACAAAAGACATACACATCTATAGGAACTCTTACACTGAATTGAATAAGATATCAGATAGATTTTTAATACTATACATGTCCTTGATGTTTAATAACTATTCCTTTGGAAAAATTACTGTTGTATTATTTTTGTGGTCTCCATAGTGCTTTGTCTTCTAGATTTTAACATCTTACCTTCACTGGTTCTCTTTGAAGCTAATCTTGGATACTTAATATCATCTACGTATATTACTAGCTAATATGACAGAAATGTCATGTGATAAAGCTGTAATCTTTTAAGTTATTCTTAATGTTTGACTTTGAGGTAAAGTTTACTTTTATTCAGAACTTTGTATATATTATGTTTCTATTTCTTCTAATATATTTACATGTGTGTGTATATATGTGTGTGTGTGTGTATATATATATATATATATATATATACACATTTATTTTTTCGTTTTTCCTTTCTTGCCTAGCAATGGATTTTGTAAGCCAAGAACAAGGTGAAATGACGATGCTCTATGATATCTTCTTTGCCTTCCTACAAACAGGAAATTACAAAGAGGCGAAGAAGATCATTGAGGTGTGATTTTTTTTTTTAAGTACGATATTCTAATTGTATAGCTATTTAGACTTATTAATTAGAATACATTTAAAAATCTTAACCTTTAATTAACACTTGTTCTGATTCATGTTAATAGAATTCAATCCCCGTAATGGGTGGGGGGGGTGATGATACTTGGCCGGCTTCTTTATTGTATATAATTACAGTTCAGAAAAGGCAGTCTGGTTGTGTGTTGAACTTGTTTCCTGACTTTGTTAAATTCACTACTGTATATCAAAATGATATTTGCATATTAAATCTTGGATTGTGGAACAATTAAATTAAACTGGCATTCCTGGGTGTAAAGTTGCTAATCCTCTTTGCAAAAGAATTCTTTGTTCTTAAAAGCAGTAGAATTTAATTTGCTACAGACCATGCTTAGATTTATTTGTAATGCTTGTCTACAAGTTAATCAGCCAAACATGTGCTGTCTGCAACTGTTTGGCATGTAATTTAAATTTTCTTTTTTATTTATTTTTTTCACTATGGTAAGCAGCTTATGGGAATGGTAGGTGACAAACCTGGCCTATTTAGGATTAGTATATTTTATCTAGGATTTGCTGAAATTTTCCTTACTGGAATTGATAAGACAAAGGGCAACTATAAAGTCTGTCCAAGTTGCGATTAATTTAACTGTTAAATACTTCTTTGTCAACTAAGAAAATAAAACATTCCACAGAAGATGGCCCCATTACTTTAAGTAAAATTGGTTTATGTTATTAAAACATTTATAAATACATAAGCAGGTTACATTTCTCTTAGATTGTGCTTTTAAGTCTGTGTCCTTTTCCAAAAATGTTAATGAGAGTTATAATACACGAATGGTATGTGGACTTCTTGTTTGTATACAGATGAATCCTTAGTATAAAACTAAAAACATAGGCGTACAATGTAGAAAAGCATTACTATTTCTCCTGATTGTTTTTTGTTTTTGTTTTTTGCCGTACTAGGGATTGAACTTGGGACCTTGCGCTTGTCAGTCAAGCTCTTAGTCCACTGAGCTATCTCCCCTGATGTTTTTCACTAGTATTGGAAAGGAGGACTATGAGATGATTCACAGCTTTTTTTTTTTTTTTTTTTTTCTTTTTGGTCTAGCTATGCAGTTGAGGCTGGCCTTGAGCTCACTTTTGTAGCCCAGGCTGGTCTCGAACTTGCACTGATCCTCCTGCCTCAGCCTCCCAAGTGCTGGGATTACAGGCGTGTGCCACCACGCCCAGCTGATTCACAGCTTTTTTTCACTTTCTCATTTAACTCAGTCTACCCCATCATTGTCTTAGGTGCTTCTGTAGCTCAAGTAGTTTAATCTGTGTTTTCTAAAAAAATGGTAAATAGTCTTCCATTGAGAATATAAAGGGCCAGCCAAATAGCTCAGTGGATTAAAGAGCCTGAAAGTAGGTGCAGGGGCCAGGGAGTCAATCCCTGGGCCTTCCCTGCTGGCCCGGTCCCCAGGGCACATGGAGATGGCAGTTGAGACTGGGTATGGGGGCACGCCTATAACCCCAGCCCTTGGGAGGCTGTAAACAGGCAGATGACTATAAGTCTGATCTAGTAGTGAGACACTGAACATCCTTTAGACCCTACCCTAAAAAATACAGGGGAAGAAAAAGAGAATATGCAGTGAGTCCAAAAAAATGAGAGAATCTGTTTGCCTGTTGAGTTTGCTACTCTGTATGCTTATAGCAGTACTAACAGGCCACCAGTCAGAGCCACAAGGAATCTTGGGCTGTATTACATATTATTAGCAGTAAGAGATTCTAACAGAGGAAAGTGTCTGTTCCTCTCTGTTGTAATAAGCTATAATAGAAAAGCAAGAAGCATAAACGTACATTGTCTCTTTGCCATATACTTGCTTACATGACAGTGGGTAGATTACTAAACCTTCCTAAGCTTCCTCATCTATAAAAGTGAATAAAAATAGTGAATATAATATTTGTCTTTAAGAAAGGTTTTATCACATACTGTATGTAAAGTAGCTTGCATTTCCTGGATTGTAGTTAAATAATCAGTAATAAGAGTTTTCATTGCCTTTTAAAGGTAAGGATTATGTTACTTTTTTCTTTTCTCTCTCGGTCTCACTCTCGCTCTCACTCTATCTCACTCACTCGCCCATGCGCTCACTATGTAGTATAGGCTGGACTTGGATGTGTTTGTGTAGCCCAGGCTGGCCTTAAACTTACAATGATACTTCTACCTTAGCCTCTTGAATGCCGGAATTATGGGTATGCACCACCATGTCCTAATGTGTTGTCTTCTTTAAGCCACATCCTTTTTATATGATGCATAGCATAAAGTACATGGTTGTCTCATGAATAGGCAAAGCGAAGACATCCTTTTAATTACTTTAGAGCTTTGCCAGTATTCATCATTTAGAATAACTGCTGACAACAAGTCACAGTGGGTATGTACAAGTTTTTAATGAGTTAAGAGTAGCTGTGCAGTACTCAATGATAGGACAGCAAGGTATCTGATAAATACACTAGAAGGCATGTGCAGGATTGTTTTGTGTTAAGGAGGGGTGAATTGTAGTGGGAACTTGGCTTTCTTTGTCTTGAAAATTCAAGATCTGAAGTTTTCTTAATATTATTGAAAACACAAAAGTAATAAAAATTAATGAGCTTGGTTGTAGGAGCATATGAAAGAATTGTGTAAGTACTGAATCACATTGTCATTCTCCAAAAAAGCAGTGGGGTGTTGTGAGTTGGAGGAGAGTCATTGTAGATGAATCCACAGCTGCTTTGTGCTTGAAGCACTGTGGGAGACAGATAAATCCCTCGTAAAGATGTGCACATTAAGTGAAGAGAAATGTATGCAAAATTCATTATATAAACATGGCCTGTTTAGTTTTTAAGATGAGTTGGGATATCTGTATCTATGTATAGACATATTTCTAAACAGACTGTTAAAGGAAGATGGAATTATAGCGGAGTTTTAGAGATACCTTCTGAAGTTGCTTAGTTTTCTATGCATACATATATATATATTCTGATAATAGGGATCAAACTCAGGACCTTGTGCTTGCCAAACAAGCATGTAAGCCACTAAGCTATCTCCCCAGCCCCATGTATACTTTTTTTTTTTTTAGAAAACAGGATTATTATTATTATTTTTTTCTTCAGGACCAGGGTTCAAACTCACGACCTTGCACTTGCCAGGCAGGCACTTGTACCACAGAGCTCTCTCCCTGGCCTCGTGTATACTCTTATAATTGGATAAGTATCATTTTCTTCCAGAAGAAGGAATGAGAACAAATAAGTCAGGCTAAATCATATTAACTGTTCTATCAGAGTGAAAGGACTAGAAGATAAAACTCGTGTGTGGAGAGGACTGCTAATACTAAGAAGTATAATCTCAGCTAAGAAAGGTATAAATAGATCTGACAGTTGAAGAGAAAGGAACTTACTCCCAGTTTAGGGAATCATGGCAAGCTATATGGAGGAACTGGGCATGGCATACAGTTTTGCTAGGTAGGCCACTGTATTAGCGGTAGAGAAAAGAAAAAAGGTCTATACTTTTAATCACAAGATTTTGAGAAGCTATGGGGAGAGGACTGCGGGTGTGAATCTAGTATGGGTAACTTAACAATTTAGCTTAGGATAGCTGTAGTTCATTGTGGGAATAAGGTTCATGAGAATTTTTTTTTAACTTTTAGAATTTATTTATTTATTTATTTATTTATTTATTTATTTATTTATTTATTTGGTATAGCATCTCATTATGCAGCTCAGATTCATAGTGTTCCTACAGTCTCAGCCTTCCCGTTGCTGGGATTGTAGACATGTGCCACCACACCTGGTTTTGTTTTGTGTTTTTGTTTGTTTGTTTTGTGGGGTTTTTTTTTTTTTTTTTGGCTTTTTGAGACAGGGTCTTGCTATGCGGTTCAGGCTGGCCTTGAGCTCACTTTTGTAGCCCAGGCTGATCTGGAACTCACATGATCCTCCTGCTTCAGCCTCCCGAGTGCTGGGATTACAGGCGTGCACCACCATGCCCGGCCCACACCTGGTTTTGGTGGCTGGGATTGAACCTGGGTCCTTGCACTTACCAGGCAAGTACTTGGACCACGGAGCTATCTGTCCAGCCCATGAGAAATTGTGTTTGAAGCATAGATTGTTTTCAGATTTTTGTTGTTGTTTGCTTGTTTTCAGATTTTAGAGACCCTTGGTTTTAGGAAAGAAATTGGAATTCAAATGACAGTAGATTCTGAGAAATGTTAAAAACAAGTTATACTAATAAAGAATATTGGGTAAAGATTCTGAGGCAATGAAACTAGGAAGGATCTGAATTAGAATAGTTGCCTCAAGTGGTTTATAATAGTTAGAAGCATAGTGGCTCTATTTGCCAAAGATGGAGTAAATTAGCAGAAGTAGTGATATTTGAGAGGAGAGCTAGAAGATGAATTGTGAGCCAAGTGCATAGAGTGGAGACACAGTATAAGGAGCTACCTTTTCAAGGGCCTCAGGGCAGGAAAGTGCTCCTGTCCCTTACTTACCCTTGCTCTGCCTCTGAGGTCTTTTTTTTATTTTTTATTTTTTTTAAGAATTTTTTTTTTAAATTTTATTTTATTTCTTGTTTCAGAACTTTTTGTTTATTCGGCCGTCTCAGCCTGCCCTGAGGGCAGGGCTGGCTCACCATGTGGTGCCAGGGATTGAACCGTGGTCCCTACAGCCACCCAAGCTTTCCCAAGCAGGCGCTTTACACCACTGAGCCATCCCCACTGGCCCTGAGGTCTTTTTTTAGGTAACACTAATAAGATGACACCCAGAGGGTCTAATACATGAAATGCTTTGTAAATGTTTCATTCTCTTCTGTCTGTCATCCCTTTACACTCATCTTCTGTAGACTAATTATCTCTGGTTCCTTCCATTCTTAGAGCATGGAATGAACTATACCAATTGAGGAGATGTTCACAGACTTTTTATAAGCTTACACTGATTATGTCATGTAGATATGTTTGTGAAATACATTCTGTAGTTTGCCAGTAATGATGATTGGTGTGTGTGTTTTTTAACCTGTCTAGAAAATCAAGTAAAAGTTGCACATCTTAATATTTACACTATATAAAATACTAAAATTCATTGTATTTTATTTTTATTTATTTATTAATTTTTAATGTATTTAGTATGTGGTCTGACTGCCCAGATTGGGCTCCTAGTGATTCTCCTCTGTTTTCAACCTCCCAAGTGCTGGGCTTATAGAGGCATGCCACCATGACCAATCTCAAAAGATTCATTGTTAATGCTATTATTCATTTAGATGTCTTTGTGGCTTTTTTTTTTTTGGACTTTTTGAGACAGGGTCTTGCTGTACAGTTCAGGCTGGCTTTGAGCTCAGTTTTGTAGCCCAGGCTGGTCTCGAACTCTCACTGATCCTCCTGCCTCACCCTCCCGAGTGCTGGGATTACAGGCGTGCACCACCACGCCCGGCTTCTTTGTGGCTTTCTATTTGATGTATTCTACAAATTAATATAATCGAAATAAAATGAGCCATATATCTTTTTTTTTTTTTTTTTTTTTGCCATACCCTTCGTTGCTGTTTTGTTTTCCTCTGCGTAATTAAGAGCCACTTTAAATGTATTTGCCTACTCCTGGAAAGCCTGTGTATAGGATTTTCTCTCCTGCTGATGACAGTCAGACAGGAGACAGCTACCTACCACTGGGTGAACTTGGGGTTTGTTGGTGCTGTTTTGTTTTCCATGTGCATTACATTATTACTAACAAAACAAAACCAGGTGAAAGTTTCTGCTTGAGTTAAATGTAAAGGGCTTTCCCTCAAGATAAGGTTTGAAATAAAATGGAAAATATTCTTTTCTTTTCATTTTATTTATTTTTACTTTTTAATTTTCTTTTAGTTTATGTTATAACCAGCTCAGCCTGCCCTGGGGGTGGGGCTAGCACAGCATGTGGTGCCAGAGATCTAACCACAGTCCCTGTGGTTGCCTAACAAGGTACTCTCTAGACTGCTAAACTATCTCAACAGCCCTCTTTTCACTTTAAATACAATAATTTGATGTCTTTTTTTGAAGCTAATATACATAGAAGCTAGTTGAGATACCAGGTTTACAGTATCAGTAATGAAATTAGAGAAGTGATAATTTTTTTACTTTTTTTTTTCTTTTGGTTTACTTTTTTTTCCTCTGTACAAGTAAAGCTGGTTCTGAAAAGTTACTGCAGAAAGGTATGGTAGGAAGGAAGCACATCTCAGACACTCAGATATAAGCATACTAATTTTCCTATCATAATACTTATTCCTTACTGTCCATTTTGTGTATGTTGCAAAAAAACTAGAGATGAGTTGGTTGTTCCAATTACCTATTTTTTTTATATATATTTAACATCACAATTAGAATTTTGTTCTCTGTTATATTTTCTATTTCTACTTCCATATTACATAGTTTAAAATTCAGTAAGATGTTAAGAGATAAGCCAGTAATATTGACTATTACAGCAGCCTAGGAGATTTAGTTAATCTGACCTAGATGTTCTTTTGATGATTGAGATTTATATGCGAAAACAGCTCTCAATTTCAAAATGAAACATGGGAAGATCAACTGTCTAAGTCAGCTGCTCTGCCAGGGACAGGCAGATTAATCAGACACAAACAAGAGTTTACCATGAAACTTGTGCTATTTGGATCTTTGGCATTTGGATTAGCAGTAATATTGCAAGTTGTAAGTGAATGGAGCTCTTATATTTTCCTATGTTTAAAAAGGATTATTTTGCTTGTTTTGAAGAACATTTTGTAGAAATTGATGTTAGTCTCATTTTCAGTGTAATCCATGTGAAACGAAACAGATGTGAGGAAATACTTCACTAGAAATAAAGCCTGAATGTAGCTATTAATGGTACTTGACAGTATGTTTCAGTGGTTAATTTAATCAGTGTTTACTTTTTATATCCTAAAATGTGGATACTTGCATAAAGTGAGGACATTTATACAATTTATACTGTACCAGTTTTTTTTTTTTTTCTGTCATAGCTCATAGCTGTAAGATGTTAGTTTCTATTTCAGTTCTTAATTTTATATTATACAGTGTTGTTTTTTAAAGTTACAAAAAAAAGGATACCAGGCATGGTGGCATGTACCTCCTTAGTCCCAGCATGTGGTTGGCCAAGGTGGAAGGATTTCTTGCATTCCGGGAATGCAAGGCTTGCCTGGTCAATATTTTTGTTTTGTTGTTTTATACCGGAAATTGAGCTCAGGACCTTGGGCTGTTGCCTGGTTGGGGTTGTGAGATTGTGCTTCAGTGACAGAGCTGAGTAGGGAAAGCAGGAAAAGGATTACTGTGTCCTAGAGCAGCCATGCTTATGAGTATGCAGTGGTCTTATCATAATGCTGTGATTAAAATGCAGTATTTAGGGGTGAAACTCTTAGAGAGGATGAAAACTTTGTTGTTGGAGAGACACATCTTTGGAATTATGTTGGAATGCCTTGTCTGTTATTCTAGCACTCAACTTGGTGTAATAAGCCAGTTGACTAAACCTTAGGTAACTTCTAACTGAGGATGTGATGTATGTTGTAATAATTAAAGTAAGCTGATACTGTAAACAAATTTTACGAATTTAGCTTGTACTCTTTAAATATCTAGGTTTAGATGCTAGGCAGCATTTCTGGTAGAATAATTTTATCAGTATATTTTACAAAACATGTTTCTTGTTAAAAGGGAAGCCATTAAGTTATTATTTGGCAATTAACAAGTCCATGTAACATTCTAATAATTTTCATCCCTTGATTCTATTATAACCTCTGAAAGAAGTATGTGCATGTATGTGTGCACATACGTGTGTGCACGTGTGTATAGGGAGGGACACACTCATAGGCAAGGAATAGTATGCCAACACTGCACTTAATTTGCCATATGTTCAAGTTCACTTAATTCCTTATTTATCTATTTTCTACATTTAGGACAGGGTCTATAGGGTCTCACTATGTAGATTGGACTTGTAGTGATTTTCCTATTTTCAGCCTCCCATCTCAGCCTGCCCCCTTAAGCAGGGCAAGCACAGCACAGCAGGGATTCAACCCCGGCCACTGTGCACTGCTTAACCAGGCTCTGTAGTCTGCTGAGCTATCAGGCCAGCCCTCCTCACTTCTTTTTGAACTAAAATGTTTATTATAAATTTCTCAAATGAATACTGATCTGCAAAACAGCGTTCTGAAATAACCTGAATCTTCTAGAAACAATTCATATGTGGGTTACATTTGATGTTCTCTTTTATGCTTATTTACATTCTTTGCAAACAGTGGGATTAAATCATGTTTCTATTCATATATATGTTCAGAGTCCAGAGTGCTAACCATTACACCATGGGGCCTCACGATTACTGGTATATATGTTCAGCAATATATTCATCAGAAGAAAAATTCTGTTTTTGAGGAAAAATTAACATTTACATAATAAACCTTACTGTGTGTGTTGTGTGATCATTTGATTTTTCAGACTCCAGGCATTAGAGCTCGACCTACAAGACTTCAGTGGTTCTGTGATAGATGTGTCTCTAGTAATCAGGTTTGTGTTTATTTTTTATTTATTTTTGGTGTTTAATTTCTGATGCCTGAAACACATAAATTATTAGTAGAAAGCAAATGTTGTACATGTTATAAGACCGTTTGGAGATGTCAGGAGATGGAATAGCATGGCAGCAATGATGATATCTGCGTTGTTCTGCCAGTAAGTGATAGTTGATTTCTTGTTCCTGTGGTGTACTTGAAACCCTAAAAAGATTAACCTGGGCAGTGGAGATTTTGTTATTTTATTTATTTATTTTTTAAAACTTTGTTTATTAATTTATGTTATGATCGGTTCAGCCTGCCCTGGGGGTGGGGCTAGCACACAGCATGTGGTGCTGGGGATTGAACCGCTGCTGTCCCTGCAGTTGCCTAAACTTTGCTAAGCAGGCGCTTTAGACCACTGAACTATCTCTCTGGCCCATGAAGAGATTTTAGTGTTGGTTTATCCTCACTGACTTGTGCAGTATGACTACTTGCTTGGCAGTTAAGCCTGCATCAGTCCTGTGTGATGGCAGGAGGTACTCAGAGAGCCCATTAGGATTTCCTCTTGCCCTGGTGTGAGCACGGTGGCTGTTTGTATCAG
>PVJA010022566.1:0-34075 GCA_004027025.1 Myocastor coypus | reverse complement strand
GGATCGGTCGCCGTCATGAGTGCAGGTGAGAGCTGGGGACTGGTGGTCCGCGCGTCCCTGCCGGGTGCCGGCGCCGCTCGGGCTGGGCGACTTTCGAAGGCCGCACCTGCTGCAGGAGCAAGATTGCCTGGAGGCGCCACCAACTTTAGCACCTAGGGTTTGTAGCCCGTGGGGGCCGGCGCATAGGCCGGGTCCCTTTGCCCGGGGAGGCACGCTTAGGGGTGGCTGGCCACCGCGCCAGCCAGGTGGCTGCTCAGGGCGGAGGAGCAGGTGCCCCTCCTTTGCTGTCCAGGGGAGTCCGGGTTTGCTCCAGGCTGCAGAAGGCCGGAGGGTTCAGGGGAGGGGCCCCAGGCCCTCGCAGCCCTGGCCTGAAGAGAGATGCGATGGACGGCGGGGCTCTGCAGCAGGGGCACCGCCCTGGCGCTGTTCCTCTGGTGCCCGGGTTGGGGGCGTCAGGCGTCAGGCCACTCCGTGTTTGGGTTGCCGCCGCCGCCGCAGATCTGAGGCCCAGGAGCCCGTGTGCATGTGGGACCTAGTCCAATCTGCCTGCGCTCGTCTGTCTCCAGAGCTGGCCCTTGAGCGTCCCGCCCGGCCTCACCGGCTGCGTCCACCCATCCGAACCTGACAGCCTCTGCGCAGCTGGAAAATGCAGCCGCAAACCAGCTGTCCCTTGTACAATTGGGGAAACAGAGATAGAAGCCTTGGGGGGGGGCGAGCATCTAGACGCTTCCCCGAGATGCACCCTTCCCAGAGCCTCCTGGGGCCTGCCTCGGCCAGGGCTGGTCCTCGCATTCCCCAGCGGGGAGGGGCCTCACTGTTTTTCAGGGTGCGACTGGAGACTAGAGGCTCACTGGGCTGGAGTCACTGGATGCACTTGGCGGGGTGGGGATTTGACCTAGGGGGTAGCCCGTGTGCTTCCCTCTAAGCCTGCCTCCCTGCCTACTGCACTGTGGCCCTTGGCCACGGTGTAGGGCCCAGCGGGGACAGTGCTTCCCCAAGGGGAGAGGATCAGACAGCGAATGAGCAGTAGCTCACAGTGGGCTCCTGGCCTGGAGGAGGCAGTGGGGGTATGTTCCCAGGGACTCCTCCCCCACTGCCCAGGAAGAAGGGGCTGCTGTTGCAGTGGGCGTCTGGAGAGAGTGGCTGAGAGCAAGTGGCAGGCGGATGGAGGCGGGCTCCTTTGGAAGAGGATTTCTGAGATGGCCAGCCTCTTCCCTGGGGGTGGCTGGGACAGCATCCTGAGGCTTGCCTGGACCTCCAGGTGTTTACTAATGGCAGGTGGGGATAATGGCTGGGTGCACACTGGGTAATTTCATGCTCTGTGGCTATAATTGATACCTCTGGTCCCTCCTGGCTCCTCCCTAGGGCAGGACAGCTGAGGGTGTGGGGGTCGTGGGGCTGGGGTCTGAGCCATGTATGTCCTTGGTGATCTTGACACAGGGTCACCTTCCTGAGCTTGGCTTCCTGACCCGAATATGCAGTAACACTGATGGACCAGAGGGAACAGGGTACGAGGCAAGAAAGCCACAGGTCACTACAGGCCCTCAGGAAGTCAGGGTGGTCCTTACAGGGAAGCCAAGGCCATCCTAGCCCCCCGGGATCCCTGTGCACCCCACTCACCTGTTGCTCAGGCCAAACCCTGGCCCCAGTCAGGCAGGCCCATGGTGTGCCTTTCAGACACCTCGAGGTGAGGTGAGCAGGACTTGTAGTCCCTGGGCCTGGCACAGATGTCTAGCTGACCAGGAGCTCCCAGCATCAGCAAGGGTAGGAAGGGCAAGTGTCCCCGAGGCCCTTCCTGCAGCAGCGTGGCATCATCCCAGAGCTTGGCACCAGGTGGCATGGCTGGGCATCTGGTCCACTATCCAGCATGCTGGGTGGGCAAGATCAGCAGAGCACAGCCCTCCTGCCCCTTTGTGCCATGGAGCCGTGGCTTCATCTGTGGGTTGGCACAAGAGTGACTCTGAGGCCCTACAGGGGCCTCAGCCTCTGGCTGTTGACTCTGCATGGTCAGGGGATTGTTTACCCAGTGCCACGACAGGTAGAAAGACACGGTGCTCTTAGTCGGGTGGGCATGGGTCCGAATCCAACCCATCAGCTGCGGGGCTCTCCATGGCTCAGTTTCCCCAGGTGTATGGCAAGCTGCCTTGAGCTCTGTGGGCAGTGCCAGCCCCACATGGTGAGCCCTGGCCTTGATGGTGGGCACAGGGGCAGCTATAGCATGTGTGGTCACAATGGGTGGGGTGGGGCAGGGCAGAGAGAAGGTGCCTACCTGGGGTGGTGGTAGGGCAAGGGGATCGCAGTACTAGCTCTGCCCCATGGATCCCGGGACTGTGAGCACGGCACAGGCTGTGCCTGAGTCTGGATGTCCCCCCTGTTCAGCTGAAGGCCTGGCAGGTAGGAGTCTGCTTGCAGGGTGCCTGGGGGATGGATGATCTGCTCCTAGAGTCCAGAGCCACCAACTAGGCAGCTGAAAAAGGAAAAGATGATTTTCCAACCATGCTGGAGCTTAGGAAACCCAGCGAGGTGTGGGCGGGGTCAGCTCCTCCCGCCTAGGTACTTTCTCGGTGTCCTCTGCAGCTGTCCCTCTAAGTGTGACTGTCCCCCCTCATCTTGTCCTCTAAAGACACCAGTGAGACTGACCTGGACCCCCTCTGAGAACCTTTAAGTCCCCTTAATAGCTTCTGAAAGGTCCTGTCTCCAAATACAGTCCCACTCTCCGGTGTTGGAGTTGGGACCGCAACTTGTAAATTTTGGGGTAAACTCTAGCCAGGGGGCATGATAGGCTCGCTTGGTCTTCTGCGCCCAGGGCTACTGCAGAAGGAGCTGGAGGGGACCTGAGGAAGCCCAGAGGGGAAACTGAGGCCTACACAAGGAGAAACTGTGACTCGTCCAGAATTTGAGCCCTGTCCTTTGATTTGGTTTGTGTGGGTCTGGGCACTAGGGACAGAGGCACATGCTTCTCCTAACCTGGGGTGGCCAGTGGTGTGGCCATGAACATGTACCCCTTGGCCTTCCTGGCAAGAGCAAGAAATTAGGGGACCCCTAGTGCGGAGGGAGCGGTGGGTGTCGGTGAGCCATTCATTCAGTCTTCAAGCGTCTGGTATGCGCCTACCTGTGCCTGCGTTGCTCCAGACCCTGGGGTTTTGCAGCAGACAAGAGCAAACAAAAATCTGTGTTTCTCAAAGGAAATGGCATGTTCTGGGTGGCCGTGGCAGGAGGAAGAGGGAGGCTCTCTGTCCCTATCCAGGTGTCCCTCCGTGGGTGCGGTGGGCTTTGAAAGTAAAGGGAGGATAAAGTGCTGCCCTGAGCTCCAGGGAGGGTGGCCTTGGGTAGAAGTCCGTGACTGGGACACACTCCCAGGAGTCCATCCAGCAGGGCTCCCTCTGCATGGAGTGGAGGAAGCCTCTCCCCGACTGCAGCTCAGCAGCACCCAGCATGTTTTCTGCGTGGCCCTGTTCTTTCTACATGACGTGCACAGGGACAAATCCCTGTGACCTCAAAATGCATCAGGTATCCTACCTGGGAGACCCCTGTGATCCCAGGACTGGCCACTGGGCCCTCACCCCTGTGCCCATAACACTGACATTAGCTTCCTAACTGGCCCCGAGATCCTCTGACCGATTCTTCAGTTCTATCAGTGAGGCCCGCCAGTATTTTCTAGAATGAGCTTTCCAGTTGGATGTGCTCTGGGCTCTCAGGGTGGTAGATTCAGTAGAGCCCTGGTAGGAGTGGGGAGGGTGCAACCCACACAGGGGTCTGTCCTGTCACCGGCCCTTTAAACAGGCCCTGTCCCCAGGGCCAGGCCAGGCTGTGGTCACGGACGCCAACAGCTGCTGGGACTCTGGGCTGCTGGCTTGACACCCACCCAGGCCCGGCACCCATGAGCCCAGATCTGCAGCGTCACTTCAGGGCCCTCTCTTCTCTCTGTACCTGTTCCCATCCTCTGGAGGACTTGCGTGCCCATCCCAGAGTTGGGCCCTCGGCTGTCATCTGGCTGTGCCACCCAATCCTATTGTTACCCCTTAAGTCCCTGGCTTCCCCTGCTGTCTTCCCAGGGTCCCAGAGGAGCGAGGGTGCCAGCTGCTCGGCACCTACTGCCTGGCACAGAGCAGAGGCTGGAGGTGCAGTTAAAATAGCACCCGCAGGAAGGTGCAGGGATGCTCAGCGGAAGTGTGGGGTGTTAGGTGGTGGCTCCATGGGTTCTGAGCCGCTGAAGGCCAGGGTAGTGTCAGCCAGAGCCCAGCCCTAGGCTGCCCAGGTTTAGTGCCCGTGCCCAGCAACCTGAGCACAGTGTCTTGGTTTACTCAAGGAATTTTTCCACCGCCACGCGGCTCAGGCATCTAGGATGTCAGGCAGCAGCGGGCAGGACGGGCTCGCATGTCACAGCGGCATGACCTGCCAGTGCTTCCCTGGCCCTGGGGCTGGCCCTTCTATTTGTTCTCTCCTGGGATCTGTGTGACACCTCTGGGGCTGCTGGTGGTGGACCCGCTTACAGATGCCTGGCAGGGAGGTCCCCTTGGTAGCCTGGTGTCACAGGGCTCGTGGCAGTGGCAGGGCTGGGATTGGAACCCCAGCAGCCTGACTTAGCCTCATGCTCCCGTTCCTGGCTGACGGGCCCTGTCCCCTGCACCTGCCCCCTCTGCCTGTGCTCTTCAGCCTGCAGGTGGCACGGGGACTTGTCTCCATAGTCCTGGCTTGGTGGGGGCATCTGAATGATGCTTCCTGATGGGGGTCTCATGCTGCACTCTCATCCGAACCCCAAAGCACAGTGCTATTCTCTAGGGGCCAGGACTGGTCCCCAGCTCCTGCTTTCCATCTCCTCTCCTTCGTCAGACCCCTCCCGGGGTCTCAGTCTCAGACAGTGCGGACAGCAGCGCTTCTCTCCAGATGGAGCACGTCTGTCTCCTTGCAACCTGGACCCTCGGGTCCCTGCTTCCCCTGCCCCACCTCAGTCCTAGGCCCTCCCAACATCACGGCACCTCTCTTTCAGCTCACACAGGCCCCCGCCCCCCAGACTGCCATGTGTGGATGATGCCGAAGTCACCAAGTTGTCTCAGTTACCTTCCTGAGAGGGCCCGAGACAGGTGGCAGGCAGCCAGTGTTACCAGAACCAGGCAGGAGACAGAAAGAGGCTGAGATCAAGAGGAGTCCCTTCTGCCTGGGCTCAGGGAGGGCTTCCTGGGGGAGGTGGCCATGGTTTGAGTCCCTCCAGCTCCAAAGCCAGCCCATTTCCAGCTGTCTATCTCTGAGGAGCCCTGTAGAGTGCAGGGCTGCTAGGGCTGGGACATTACAGGTGTCTGCAAGAGCCCACTGTCCCCAGGTGCCGCCTTACCTGTCCCTGACAATGCCAGAGCTCATGGAGTGGTCTCCCGGGAGCCCCTGGGACCTCCTGTCTCCTGGAGCCTGCTTTACAGTCAGCCTCCTGCTCCCCCAGGAACTCAGACCTGCTGTGACAGAGCTTCCTGTGCCCTCACCATCCTGCTCCTGTGCCCTACCTCTACAGAGCAGCGAGAGTAGATGGGCCACCGGGAAGCCAGCACGCGGGTTGAGGGGATAAGATGGCGGTCTGTCTGCGGCATTTAGGGGCTACCTGCGAGGGAGCATGTGCTGGGCAGGCTGGACTTGAGGCGGGGGCCAGGCAAGGGTGGGCATGCGGGGAGAGGTGCTGGGCCAGTCTCCTGGGGACGCTACTTAGGCACCTGGGCCCCAGGCCTGGGCAGGTCCTGCCTCCCTCCTCTCCTGGGCCAGAGCTGGGGACACTGGCTGGGGAAGAGGTGTGGTGGGTTCCAGGAATCCTTTTTCTTCTGGTGCAGTTTGGGTCTCCTCGCTGGGACATGATGCCTAGCTCACGCAGTTAAAGGAGAGGCTGATCTGGTTTAGGATGGCAGCATAGTTGCCAGGATGCGGGGCAGAGGGGCCTAGTGAAGAGAGCCGCTGAGGGCATGGGGTACAGGAAGCAGAGAGAAGGGAGGAGGCGGGAGGGGATGAAACTCTCCACGCCCCGCCCCTAGGTCCCCTCCTCTCCCCAGGCCCCACCTCCTCACCTTGGTTAGCTCTAAACTCGCCCGAGGAGGGATCCATGGATGAGTGATCCAGTCACCTTTCGAAAGCCTGCCCTACAGTGGCATGCGGCTTGGGGGTGGGCAGCTAAGTACAAATCCTGCAGTTGGGCCTCCACGCAAGCAACCCAGGATAGGCCTCATCTCAGTGTCCTTATCCAGCCCTCCAGCCAGCACCCTCCCTCCCCCTTCCCCTGTAAGGCCAGGCTCCCAGGTCCGGGAGTCTGCCAAGGGCAGCTGGATGCCAGTGCTTCCTGAGCCCCTGTCTCCGGGCCAGCGTTTCCTCCTCCCCGCTCATGGCTTCTTCACACTGAGGATGAAGGGAGGCTTTGCATAGGACAGAAGTTTTGCTCTTAACTGGGCTAAATTTAAACACTGCAGATCCCGTGAGCTCCATGCCGCGGTCTGCGGACGGAACCTCGTTTTGTGCGCTCTTTCAGGGAGCGGGTGGGGCGCACAGAGCCCTCTACACACCCGCCTGCCGATGCTGTGCTGCTGCTTCTGGGATGACTTCCGCACAAAGGCGGGCGCAGGGCTACCGCTTTGCGCTCAAGGTGGTTGGTGGCTCCAGGCTCAGGAATGGTTAGCCAGAAGCCGCTGCGCACCCAAGCAGCAGGTCCTCAGCTCCTAAGGCCCAGGCCCTGAGGTTACTGAAGATGCCAAAGAGCCTTTGTCTGCTTGTATTCTATGGACTGATATTTGCTGTATTAGAAAGTAGAACAGCCGGGCATGGTGGCTCACGCCTGTAATCCCAGCACTCGGGAGGCCGAGGCAGGAGGATTGGTGTGAGTTCAAGACCAGCCTGGGCTACAAAAGTGAGCTCAAGGCCAGCCTCAACTGCATAGCGAGACCCTGTCTCAAAAAAAAAAAGACAAGTAGAACAAATTTTGCTTGGGGGGGGGGGTGTTCAAAGCCTTTGCGCTACATTCCCAGCCCATTTTCTAATTTTTGTTTGTTTATTATTATTTTTTGAGAGAAGGTTCCACTGCGTAGCACGAACTGGCCTTGAGCTTCCTTGTGTACCCCAGGCTCACAGCAATCTTCCTTCCTCAGCCTCTCAAGTGCTGGGATTACAGTTGTGTACCGCCATACTCGGCTTGTTGCTGTTGTGGTTGTTATTTTGAGACACAGTCTTGCCAAGTTGCTAAGTTGCCTAGGCTGAGTTTGAACTTGCGGTCTTCCTGCCTTGGCCTCCCAGGGTGCTTGGATGACAGCTGTGCCTGACCATGCCCTGCTAAAAGGGAACTTTTACAAAAATTGCTTTGTTAAAAAAGTAGCAAGCACCTTGCATGTCTGCCCACGAGCATGATTAGTGGGATGGGCGTTGCTGACAGTCTTGCAAACCCTGTTGACACCTGGATGAAAGCACCGTGGCTGGCCTCTGATGCCTGGCTCTGTGCCCAAGCAGCTGTGAGGTGGCCTGTTACACTGCTGCTGCGAAGCCCCGCCATGGTCGGGCGAGAGTGACCATGCTGGCCGGCTGGCTGGCGCTGCATAGGAGCTGTCTGGGGTAATTTTCATGCCAAGAGAAGATATTTCTTCTGGCTTGGGGTCTCAGTGCATGCGGGGCCTCTGGAGCCCTGGGCTGCATTTGCACGCCCTATCTGCTGCCCTTTGAACTCCTTGCAGGACTCCAGCCATGCCCACACTCCGTGACGTCTTGGTGCCTGGGCCCCTGAACCCTTCTTGTAGGCCGCCAAGTGCCTTGGTCGCCAACCTGGGAAGGCAAAGCTATGGGTGGTTTGGGGCACACACATGGTTCTCTTTCATGAAGACTTCGGCCCTGAAGTCTTGGAAACAAACCTGCATCTCTGCGTCTGAGCCTCACAGGTCCCCAGCCCTTCAGAGCCACAGCTGTGCTGTCCAGGCCAGCATCACATACGCCACCCCTAACCGCGCCACATGTTCACCAGGTCTTTCTGCCCTGAGCCTCTTTGCTCCCAACCAAGTTTCATTTACACTGGGCTAAAAGTAGCATTCCTGCCTCAGCCTGACCCCTGTGCTGCTTGGAAATCTCCCCACCGGTTGCAGCCCTTGGCCTGTAAGCTCAGCCTCTGGAGGCTGTCAGGCTGGGGCGAAGGGCAGCCTCGCTCCTCGGCGAGCTGTAACCAGGGTGAGCTCTCCTCCCTGCCCGCAGAGCCCGGCTGCCACCTGCTCCGTGACCCACATCTCCCTTAGCCTTCAGCACCACAGAGGCCCCCCACGAATGCTGTGCCCCGTCCATCGAGGGGCAGCCCCCAGCCTCCTCCGTCCTGCTCCTCCACATGCTCCCAGGCTTCTCCCTGAAGCAGTGCCACAGACTCCTCAGCCTGACCTCCTAGCCTTGTCTATGGCCCCTCCTCTCAGGGTTGCTTTTCTATGTCATACAGCTGCGGGCTATGCTGAGACTTGCACCAGGCTGGCTGTGGGTGCAGAGGTCTCAGGGAAGGCTGGGCAGGGCCGTGGCTGTGGAAGGGAAGCAGTAGGGAGAGGGGCTGGGGTCCCTTTATGTCCCCCAAACCTAAGAAGCTCCCACTAGCCCACTTTCCAAGGAAGCCACCATGGGGACTGAGCTTCATGAAGTACAGGGGTGTTGGGAACCGTTCAGCTTCATAATATAGAAGGGACAAAGGGACATGATATTTTAGTCTGCTAAAAGTGACTTGGACCCTGATAGAGTCCTGGGCCCATCAGGAATTCCTGGCCGCAGCCTGAGTACATCTGATAGAGGGTAGGCTAGACACAGTAAAATATTCAGAACAAACACTCAGGGAAGATCTCCAAGACGTCCGGCCTCAGGGGCAGTGTCCGCTTTGTTCCTGCGCTTTGCTATTTATTGGGCGTCCTTTGCTTTTTGCTTTCTTTTGCAGGCCTGGGGCCAACACTCGGAAGCCTGCTGAAGTGGCCCTGCTATCCCCAAACCTGGGAGCCTCCTGCCTTGGCCCCTTGAGGGGCTGGAACTCCAGGCAGGCGCCATGGCTGTGGTCATTCTGTGTCTAGTGCTTACTCTTTGCAAGGCTGTGTGAGTGACAGGGCTCTGCTGTGTGTGGGGCCTGAGGACACTCCCTCAGAGAGCAGCTGCTGGACTCCCTGGCTCCTGGCTGGTCTCTGCTTTCTGACTAGATGCTCATTTTGCTAGGGCTGCAGGTGACATTGTCATGTTCCAAGCACAGGGACCAAAATTGTGTGTGAGATCTCTGGTGACACTTTGGTCTATGATTGTAGGACTCAGGAGCAGCTCTGAAATCACTTGTCCACGGCTTGCAGTGGGCAGGGCCACACTGAAGCCAGGCACTCCCAGGGCCTGCGTGGCCTCAGGAACCTGGCTGCTGAGTGCCGCTGCCCCCAACCCCCGGAGCAATTGATCCAGCCCCTGAGCCATACCTACCGTGTGGTGTTTCTCAGGCCCCGGCCCCGGCACCTGTTTGGGCTCCACCTCTGGCTCCACATAGGCGGTGCCAGATGTCATGGTCCCCAGTGTGCCCAAGTTCACGTGGCCGCAGAGATGCGTGGAGGCTCAGGCCGTGCAGCCGCTGACACAGTGGCTCCCAAGCTCCTTCACCCAGGCAGGGCTTTCTGGGCTTTCTGACCATTCGTGCGAGCTTCTAGCTCCTCCTCCATGCCGTGGGTGTGGGGGCACCGAGCAGAGGTGGTGGAGAAGCCCACCCCGAGTGTCCTGGGTGCTGGGAGGAGGATGGCGCTTCTCCATGCTGGGGCTCTGGCAGGAGCGTGCTAGGAGGATTCCGCCACTGCCAGAGACGGCCAGGTGGGCTTGGCGGGGCCGTAAAAAAGCAGAAACCTCCCCTTGCCAAGTGCTGTGTTGCAGAAACCGTAATCCTAGGACCTGGGAAGCACAGGCAGGGGAATTGCCACAAGTCCAAAGCTAGCCTGGGCTGCATAGTAAACTAAAGACCAGTCTGCTGAACTGCAAAGCAAGACCTTGTCCCAAAAAAGAAAGAAAGAAGAGGAGAGAAAAGGAAAAGAAAAAAGCTCTCCTTTTATTTTTAAACTTAAAGTGTGCCCCTCGGTCTGGGTCGCACCTTGGAAAGGCTGTCCTGGAAACCAGGGACTGTCAGGGTTCCCACGTTGGCCTGGGGCTGCTCTCCCATGGACACTGTGTTCTGAGCGGTGACCCCTCCTCAGCTTGCCCTCTGAGGACACCTGTGGCCCGTGGGTCTCAGCAGGCAGCTTGTCCTTGGGACTGGTGTGGGAGCCCCACAGGATGGCCTTCGGAGTTGAAGCTCCTCCCCTCGGATCTGAGCCCCATCCCCATGCCTGTTTTGCTGAGAGGACCTGCCTTTCCCTGGGGTGACCAACAGCGGTAAGGATACCTCACCCTGACCTGGCCTCCAGGGCAGCTTGGCCCCAACCGATGTCACACACAGGAGGTCCTCTAGCCAGCAGCAGCCCTCACCATGGGGTAGGCAGGGAACACAGCACTTCTCAGAGAGGCCATGGGGACAGAGAATAGCTACTGAGCCTGGCCTAAGGGAGAAATCCTGGCAGGCTTTCTGGAGGAGGTGGCATCCAAGCTACATGGGCATCAAGCAGAAAAGATGGGCGAAGGGCATCTGACAACATGCTCTGAGCTCGGCCTTAGACCCAGGGAGGAGTTCATCTCAGGGCAGGGTGACAGCAAGGTCTCCTCTGGCACAGCCTTCACCCTTCCCTGTGGCTGTGATTGGTGTGGAAATCCAACCTCCTGCCAGGCCACGGAGGAGGGGCAGGGAAGTCACCATGCTGAGGGAGCCTGAAGGGCCCAGGGTCCCTAGCTCCTCCCATGCATGGCACAGTGGAGCTGGGGCAGAGACACTGGGACGGGCCCTCCCAGGAGCTCAGCCAGAGGCGAGGGGGGCCCCTTTCTACGCGTACTGGAGCTGCAGGCGTCCAGAGCCTGCTGCCTCCCTCCCTGTCTCCCTTTCTCTCTGCCTCCCTTTCTTCCAGGGCCTGAGCCTGGAGCCTCAACCCTGAGCTGCATCCCCAGCCCTTTATATTTTATTGTCTTGAGAAAGGGTCTTACTGTTGTCCAGACTGGGCTCCAGCCTACAGTTTTCCTGCCTCTGCCTCCCAGAGTGCTGGCATTGTGGGCGTGTACCCCATGCCCAGCTCTGGGCGTCTCTAGGTGCCCTGGCTGTTCAGGTTGGGGTGGTGAGGGCTGTCACAAGGTAGAGTGTGACCAAGTGTCCCCTCTGCGCCTGAAGGTCATCGGAGCAATGCCACCAGTGGTTCCATGGGTCTTGGGAGCCCTGTCTCATCCTGGTTGGGTGAGATGGGCATGATGGTGGGCACTCGGGGCCACACAGACGGAGAGAGCTGGAGACACAGGGAGAGGTTCGCCCTGGCACGGGGGCCCTGGCACTGCAGGCCTCACTGCCCCAGTTCTGCAAGGAGGCGTGGCTGTGCCGGGAATAGCTCCTCCACTTGCTGGTGCCACCTGACTCTGGGGCTCAGGGCTCCCTGGGCAGAGGATGCCCTGGGTGGGCAGTGCAGCTGGGGGAGGTGTCACCAGCTGCCATGTCCACTGGGATGCAGCGACACAGGGCCTGTTCCCTCAGCCGCTGCCCCCTCTGGGTCCCTCCCTCTCCCCATGCAGGGGGCTACACAGTGGGGCTGGTGCTGCCCTCTGCCTGGCACCCTGAGCCCGCCTCACAGGTAGTACACTGTCCTTGCAGAGTTCTGTCCCAGGTGTGCAGGCAAAAGGAATTTCCAGTTTGGCTGAAGCTGAGGGGAGAGCTGGTGCCCTACTGTAGCCTCTGTCTGTCTGAGGTCAGGTATGGGGGCAGCAGGGCCCCCGAGGGACCCACTGGGACCCTTTGTGGTGCTCTTGAAGCCACAACTTCGCCTGCATGGTCTAGATTCATCTTGGGGATTTTTTTTTTTTTTTTGTCTTTTTGAGACATGGTCTTACTATGCAGTTCAAAGTGGCCTTAAGCTCACTTTTGTAGCCCAGGCTGGTCTCAAACTTGCACCAATCCTCCTGCCTCAGCCTCCCAAGTACTGGAATTACAGGCATGAGCCACTGCGCTCAGCTTGTCTTCGGGTTTTTGAGACGGGGTCTTGCTGCATAGACCCACTGGCCTTGAACTTACTATGCAACCCCAGGTTGGCATCAAACTCATGGCAATCCTCCTGCCTCAACTTCCCAGGGAGTTCTGTGGTCACAGCATGCCCAGCACGGCCAGCTCCCTCCCTGTTGGTCAGGGTGGCCCATTCACATCTCGATGACTTTGCCTACACTGCGCTAATGTGTCTGGCAAAGGCTGTTTCCCTGGCACCCAGGAGCTCTGGTGAGCAGGAAACGAGTCGCAGGGACTCTGCATGAGGCCTGGCGGCTGCGGTTCACCAAGACCAAAGGGGGCCTGTCATTAACTGCAGGTCATGTCTGGGCCCCCGACTCGTGGGCAGGGAGGCCACAGTCACTTGGCCAGAAAAGGACAAAGTGCCAGAGAGGGCTGTCTGTTCCCAGCCCTGGTCCTGTCTGTCCTCTACTGGACCTGTCTTGCAGGAGGTGCAGCCACAGGGCCTGGGCGGGTGGGCAGAGAGGGCAGAGGGTGGAGACAGGGTGGCCCTGGGCTGCGCCTGTGGTTGGGCGGAGCCACCCGGGCGGCAGAAGCTTCGGGGATGACTGTGAGGACGGCGCTGTGCAAGGACTCCGTGTCGACCGCCAGCCTCTTCTGCCCCAGACCTGTCACTCTCAGATGTGGCCCCAGATGCGGCTGGAGGAAGCACATCACTCCTCCACTCCCGGTGCCCACTAGGAAGGGCCCCAGGGCCCTGGGGCTCGGCCCTTCTGCGTCTTCCTGGTAGACCTCACAGACCTCGTTTGTCCAATGAGTTCTGGTCATAGAGGAGGTCCTCAGCTGATCCCTAAATGCAGCGCCGTGTACAGCGTGGGCATCACAGGATTCAGAACAAAGAGGCGGGCTGCGGAAAGTCCTGCTCGGCGGCGGGCGTGGATGGGCGCCCCTTCTGTGCAGAGCTGGGGCGCGCAGCAGAGCCCGGGGAAGCTCCCGTGCCGCACTGAGCAGCGCCATCGGCTGCATCCACAGCACTGTGCTCAGCAGAGGCCACCACAGCCCCCATGCCGCTCTCGTGCCCGTGCCCGGTGAGCAGCCCCACGTGGGCACAAGCTCAAGACGGTCGCCACGCAGGTCTGTTGCTCAAGGAGCAGCACCCGTGTTTGCACAGCTGACGTTGTCAAGGGTCGCAGGGTCCACAGCGCGTGTGTGTGTGGTGTCACAAATGGGGCCCGTGTTTGCCCCTGAAAGATCAGGATCTGGGGCTCTGGCACAGGAGGACGCCTCTGGCCCAGCCCAGTCCCTCCTCCCCCATCGCCCGTGCTGCCACCCAGCCCCTCCGCTGTGACAGGTGGGTGCTGGGCCAAGGCGGGTCCACTGAGTGAGTCCTCTGCTAGGCGGGGGCTGGGTTTTGTTTGGGTTTGGTGTGAACGTTTTATTTATTGTGATATTTGGGGGATGGCAGGTTCCTCTGTGATTTTACTGGTGCTTTGGGTGGGCCTCTGTGTACCAGGGACACTTGGAAGGTGTCTTGAGGGTGGAGCCTTGGCGGCTACCTCCTTCTGTGACTCTCAGGGCCCGTGCGGTGTGTCCAAGGGCTTGTCTCTGTGCTGGCACTGTCGGGACATCCTCCCCCGAGGCCGAGTCTGTTATACTCCACGTGGACAGCCACACTCTGCCTGAGAGTGCACACATCGAGGGACTGAGGGACACAGTCATCTTCACTGTGACCTGGAGACAAGGGCGTCAGGTGCATGCTGACCACTCCCCAGCCCCGAGTGCAGATTGGGTTAAACTGAGGCTAGCAGGGTGGGGTCATTTGCCTGAGATGCAGCCTCTGGCTGGCCTGAGCTTGGGTGGGGGACTGTCCACCTGTGCTGCCCATGCCTCACCTTTCTGAGGTCACATTCTGTGGCTGTGTCCATCATCCTCTCTTCAGACATCTTAGCTCCCTCCTTCTGCACTGCTGGCTGACAGAGGCTCCCAGGATGGCAGCAGGGGCTCATGGGTGCATGATTGGGGGATTGATTAGCCATGCCTGCCACAGGTGCCAGAAGAGGCTGCTGACAGGGGGTAGATGGGCAGGCGTCAGGCAACCACGTATGTGCCAACTGCATCTACAGATGGGGAAACTGAGGACCCCGGGGAGCTGGCTGGTTCCATTGTCAATGCAGCCGTGAGTACGGGGACCAGATCTACTGCTGCTTGTTTCCCAGGACCTTCAAAGTGACATGTGTCGCCAGGCTGCACCTCTGCCCATGGAGCTGTACTCGTCAGTCTTTCCTGGGGAAGGATTTCGAGCAGAGCCAGCAGCTTGGGGCACGTCTGCCAGTGGAATGGCATCTTCCTGCCTGGGCCAGGCTGGTGCCGTGTTGGGCTGCTGTAGCCACTGGGAGGCCCCTGTAGCTGGTTCCTGCACGGTCACATTCGTACACAGGTCCTGCTGAGTGCAGGAGCTGGTGAGCAGGAACGTCCTCTGCCTCCTCGGATACCTTCGGCAAGAGCGCAAGGGCCTGGTCCCTGCCCACCCAGCCGGCGGGGGGTAGGGTAGCGGCGGCTTTCTAATACTGGCCAATATTTCTAATATGGAACCCCCATGGGAAGGGAGTCCGTGGGAGCCTGAGCACCTCCTTATGCCTTTCTGCCCGCCTGGGTGGCCCTGGATTTCCCACCCCTTTGCTTGTTTGCTATCTGGTTACCAATCTTGCGTTTATTGACTCAGGAGGCGCAGGGCTGCTGTGGGCTGCCTGCCTGCTTGCAGGCGGGGGCTGAAGCACTGTTGGCTTTAGTCTGGGGTCATGGCCTGACCGGACTTGGGGACAGTGGCACAGGCAGGCTTTCTGCTTCTGATCGTGGTGCTGTTGGTCCCGTGCTCCCTGACTCCTCCTGAGACCCATGCGTGAACTCTGCAGGCACCGGCGGCACCTGGGCCTGCTGGGCCTCTCACAGCCCGCTCCCTCCTCTGCGCCCTCCTGGCCTGAGTCTCCTCTCTGGTCTGTCCCTTGCTGGCTTGCCCTGCCCCCTCTAGTTCCTCCGCTCCCTCCAAACCTTGGTGAAAATGTCGTCTCTCAGAGAGACCCTTGGGCTGCCTGCATCCAGGGCACGGAGGTGCTTGGGTGGGCCGCGCTCCGCTTCCTCCTTGCGTGTAGACCACCAGCCAGGTGGGCGGGGACTGTATTGGCTGTTTGTCACCCGCCTTCCCCGCCAGCTACCTGTTCCATGCAGGACAAGACCCTGTCCCTGCTCTCAGTACTCCAGTGTGTAGGTGGGAACACAGCCTGAGCAGCCAGCTGTCCCTCTCCTGTGTGACAGGAAGCCAATGCCTGTGGGTCCCCAGAGCCACAGCTGGGAGTGGCTGTCCTGAGGGCCGTCTGTTCTGCACACTGTCTCATAGGTGCTGTGTAGAGCAGCCATGGTGCGGGCTGCATGTGCGTGAGCACTGGTGAGGGCAGGCAGCTCCTGAGTGCTGAGAACCTGGGAGACGGGGAAGGGGAGGGGTGGCGTTGGGAGCCCCCCGCCTGGCGTGAGAGTCTCAGCACCTGGAAGGAGGAGCTTCGTCTTCATCCGGGGGCCTCAAGAGCACCAAGGATGGCCTTCTGGATGGGGAATCTGGAGATCTGTCTGGGGAGGACAGGGATTGACGGGAGGCTGTAGAGGGTCATACTGGGGCAGCAGATTCCTGGATATGGTCGGACCTGTGTCCTTAGCAGAAGATAGGTGAGGGCATGAAGGGTCACCAGCCAGGACCCCATGAAGACAGAGGTGGCAGCTGGAGCCAGTAGGCCTGAGCCAGGGAGCTCCAGTGACTGCAAACCTGGGAAGAGCTGCACCGCCTCGTTCTCCCAACCTGCTGGGACAATTACACCTGGGCTCTTGGTTCCATGGGGTCCAGTCTGTGGCCCGCTGGCTCTAGGCAGGAGGGTGATGGTGGAAGGACCTGGTGGGGAGCTGCTCAGTTCATGGTGGCAGGAAATAGGGCCCGGGGGAAGAATGGCAGAGAGGAAGGAGCAAAGGCCTCCGTGTAGACCCAAGGGCACCCACCGCCCCCCAGGCACCCCGGATGGCTCTATGCCTCCCTTTGGTAGCTCCCGCACCTGTCAGGGCAGTGATGGAGATGAGCTCTCTGAGGCCAGGCTGTAGCTCAGCCTGTCTCAGACAGACGTTCTGCTGTCATCCCTCCATGGGGACGCGCAGCCCACACATCTATGAGAGCCAGCCATCTGTTGTTGAGGCCTGGAGCCTGGGACTTCATGATAGCAGCCCCGGCTGGGCCTGGAGAGAGGAAGCTGCTATCCCCAGTGCCCGCAGGTGCCAGGAGAGGGCCAGTATTATGCTCACCCGGGTCATGGCATCGGGCTCCCCGCACACAAGGACATTGAGGCTCCAGAAGGAAAAGGTCCTGCCCTCGACTCACGCGGCTGCTGGGAAGTGGATCTTGGAGCCAACCCAGGACCACCTTGTTTGGCCTCGTTGGGTCGGGCGGACAGCTGTGACGGCACTCTGTGAGGTGGCTGAGAGCAGCCCGGGGCACCAGGGGAGCCTCCAGTGGGCAGCCGCAGCGAGGCTTGGGAGCTCAGAGGGGATGGGCTGGCTGCTGGGCCCTTCCTTCCCTGGGCCCGAGCCTGCCTCAAGCCCTCTGGCTGGACAGCTCTCGGACTGGGGAAAGCCTTCCGTGCCATCTTTGCCTCAAAGCCATGCTGCAAATCTCCACCATCTGCCGTCGGTTTTGTCAGCCATGGATTTTGCTTGCTTCTTGGCTTCTACGCAGTGCTCAGATAGGAGGATTTTGGGACCCAAGTTGGGCTTGGACACCATTCATCTGAAAATGCGAAATGCTACTCGGGGCCGCATCCAGACTTCCACTCTGCAAAACTTGGTTTTGTGCTCAGAACTGTTTAAAAACATGGTGTTCGGCCACCTCTGGGTGGAGTTGAAGGTGGAGGTGAAGACATACGTGGGGACTCAGGTGAAGCGTGTGGTCCTGGAGAGCCGACGCTGTTCAGCATCAGAAAGACTGCTAGGAAGCTGAGTGCTTTCAGACACCAGAAGATGGAAGCGCTTCTGACCTTGGGCGTTTTGGGTCACAGATACCTACCTTGTAATGCTACCTTGCCGGCGACAGTGGTAGTGATGGCCGAGGCTGTGGTGCTGGGCTGTAAGGACGTGAGAATGGTATTAAAATATGGATTGAGGGTGCCTGGTGGAGGGGCAGGCCTCCCCTGTGGGGAATCCAGCGAGTAAGTAGAGCGTCCGCAGCCGCCTGGGACCGTGGCCTGCTCCCCTTTCCTCCCAGAGCCCGTCCTGTGCTGAGAGCAGGTTGGAGAGTTGGGTGGGCTGGGGTGGGTGGGGTCCCTGCCAGCCACGTGCATAAAGACCCTGTCTGTGGCCCCTTGAGCCTCGTCGTCTCTGCGCTGTCCCCATGCTGGAAGGGATAGTTGTGCAGGTCAGGATAGAACTGTCTGCACTGCGGGTGACAACCTGTTAGTGGGTACAAAAATCAGTTTACTGGGTCACTGCAGTATGCGTTTATGTAAGAACTTGAACTGAACACGAAGCCGCAGAGCACACAGCATCAGTAAAAGTGAGGACCCTGTGCTGCAGAAAGATCGTTCCAGTTACACATTGTAGCAGTTAAACTCTAGATGCAAGTTATAAAATGTCCCCAGTATGTCATTCCCTAATGCCCCCAACCTGGCAATGTCATCTTGATTGCAAAAGGGGACCTTGAAGATGGAATTATGTTAAGGATGGTGAGAGGGGAGATTATCCTGGCTTATTAGGAATGAGTTTTGAATGTCACTGAACTTATTTCAGAGAGACAGAGAGAGAGAGAGAGAGAGAGAGAGAGAGAGAGAGAGAGAGAGAGAGAGAGAGGAGAGAGAGAGAGAGGTTACAGACAACCCACAGAGAAGGCCCAGACTAGGGTGGCACAGCCCCAGGTTGAGAACTTCGGCAAAGCACAGGTCCTCACCTACCCCTCAAGCAGTCAGTGTTCCAGGATAGAATATGCAGACTTCAGTTAGCTTGAGCCAGTCAGGGCTTAGCTCTGCTGCTGGAGAGGGCCGGCCCTGTCCAATTGCATGACTGAGAGAGGGAGGCAGGCGGGCGATGTTCTTTGGGGGGCAGATCTTTTGGTGGAGGAGAAGGTGGGCAGCAACTGCCCACCCCTGGGGTGGGTCCTTCCCTGGGTCCCTGCGGGGCACTAAGGACATCCCTGGCTGGATGCCTCCCAGCTCACTGGGAGCAGGCTGCCGTCCTCTGGCTTCTCCGCGCTGGCCTGGCACCTCCACTGAGTGCATCCTGGGTGCCTCCCATCAGCCTGCTGGGGCCCCCCCATCTCTCTGTCCCGTGGGGCCCCCCCACCTCTCTGTCCCGTGGGGCTCTCTCCACCTGCAGGCAGGTGCAGCTGATTGCATGCTCATAAGCCCAAGTGGAGGCTTATGGCCAGCTGACATGGGTGGCCCACTCCTGGCACAGGTGTGCCAGGGTGGGACCTGGGCACTGAGGCCATCTTCTCGCCCCCAAAGATGGACCTACAGACAGAGCTCTGAAATGCAAAGCAATCTTTCTGACAGGCCATCGCTGAGGTTCTGCACAGCCTCGGGTGTCCAGTGTCATCCTGGCTACTCTGCTGCTAGTCATGGCCTTATGATCTGCTGATGCCCACTGGCCATGGCCTGGGAAACAGGGCGTCTGCTTGGCTGGGCTGCTGAGGGTCTGCCTTGGGAGTTGCCTCTGGAGAGTCCACGGTCAATAGTGGGACATGTCTTACCCATTAGTGCAGGGCCTGGAGGGGTGGGGGTAGCCAGGCAGGCCGTGCAGACAGCACACTGATTTGCACCCCAGGCTGCTGGGCTGTCATGCCTTCCACCAGGAGTCCTGGAACACTGAGGTCTCTTCCCAGGAGCAGGAGGAGACAGTGGGTGGGGTGGCTGCCTGACGCTCTGAGAGGTGGGGACCGCAGCAGTGACAGACACGTGTTGCCGGAAGGCATTCCCTTCTGGCACCGAGAGGGCCGAAGGAGCCGTGGACACCACGCTGTTGTATTTGGGGACTGTCTAGCTTGCTCTCTGAGTTTTGCAGGGGCCCACAGGAGTTTTTGTCTTGAGTCTCAGAGGAGACTCTGGACTCGGACTTTTGAGCAATGCTGGAACTGTGAGGCTTTGGCAGGGGCTGACCGTGTGTCCACTTTCATTTGGAGCAGTTTTTCATGTTAGGAGGATTAGGGCCTTGTTCTTGGCTTGCCTTGGAGGCGAAGCTTGTTCGCAGGTATGTTTTGGGGGGGCAGGCAGGGGTGCCTGTGATGCTTCATCTTGGTCATCAACTTGACTGGTTGAAGGCAGCAGTGGGGGTAGGCGAGCCCACGCTGGGCGTGGTCATGTCCACGTGTCCCCGGGTCTGCCTCTGGCCTCTTCCCCTCCCTCGCGGTCTCTTTTCTGGTCTGTCTACCTCCTGGCCGCCATGAAAGAAGCAGCTCTGCTCCGCCGTGCCCTTCCGCCTTGGAGTCCCTTCTCCATGAACAGCAGCCTTGGAAACCATGAGTCCAGTTGAGCCTTTTGTCTCTTAGGTTGTGTAGATCAGGTGTGTATCCCGGCAACGGAGATGACTGGCATAGCGTCCAGTTCTTTGTCTTGAACACAACATCTGTGCCCACTGTGGATTCTGTGGACTCCGAAGAGGAATTCTGCACACGTTGGGGTTCCCACTGCACGGGCCACTCACTCCTCAGCACCCTCTGGTGGGCGGGGGTGGGGCTTCCGCAGCATCATTAAGTCAGAGCAGGGAGTGCAGACCCAGCGTTCACCTGGCTGCCAGCTCCCCAGTCCTTTAGCCAGAGCTGTCGAGAGAGGCCGTTTTGTTGAGTAAGAAAGGTGGCTTGCTCTCGGGGTGCTGCCCCTAAGCCTCTTTCTCTGTGGTCCGACTTGTGCAGACCTGTGCCCCCTTGGGCAGGATGAAGACCGTGGCTCTCGTGCTGCTCCTGGGGGCCGAGGCCCGCTCAGTGCTCACACGGCTTGTGGGGCCAGAGAGCACGTCTGTGAGTGCTGGGGATGGCCTTGCCTTAGGGCCTTGGTCAGCTGGTGTGGGCAGGGCCCCAGTCCTGCCTGTCTAAGAGCTTCCTAAGCTTCTCTGAGCTTCCTGGGCCTCAGTTTCCCCTCTGACTCCCTGATGTTGTTGATGAGTTAGGTCCCCTACATCCGTGTCCACTGGAGCCTCAGCACGTGCCCTTCTATGGGGCTCTGCATGTGCAATTAAGGTGGGGTACCCATGAGGCTGTGGGGATCAGGATGAACCCCAAGCCTACTGACACATAGAAGGCAGCCCCTTGAAGATGGAAGTGGGGAGGCCCATGCCTCAGCCCCACGACTGAGAGAAAGGACGTGTGCTCTTAGGACTGTCCCGGCACGTGGTATCCGCTATAACTGTCAGCACACAGGCCCACTGGGGGCTGTGAGCTTGCTCCAGCTGCCTGTGGCACGTGGGGTCAGTGGCTGTCCTCTGGGCCTATTCAGTGTCCCCTTCCTGGACACCAGGAAACAGGTGCATGTTTGGGGTTGGCAGCATGGTCGAGGTTATTTTGGTGTTCCGGGAAGGGCCTGGCCACCCCTGTCTCAGACATGGGGGTGGCAGCTGCCACGTGACCTCTGGTATGTCACTGGGAGGTGTGCCCACCAAGGAGCTCTCTGCCCATGCAGCTTCCACCGCAGCTCCCTGGTGCCGGGGCCTGGCCTTGGAGAGAGCACAGAGCCTTTGAGAAGAACCACACCATGGGGATGCCCGGAGCAGGGACAGGTAAGGCTCAAGGTGGCCCTGGGTCTGGTTTCCAGGTCGAAGTCGGTCTTGAGCCCCATGGACAGGCCTCGAGGGGCTGGCTGTCTTGAGATCTAGGGTGGGCAGCACTTAGGGGACTCCTGTATGCAGGCTTGGGGACTTTCTACAGACAGTGCCGTGGGTGAGCAGGGAACCCGGTTTGCGGCAGATGAGCTGAGGCTTGTGGAAAGGAAGGGTCTGGCCTGAGTCCTATGAGGGTGGGTGTCAGAGCCACGACTGCGTCAGGGCCAGGATCGCTGGGCCCATCCTCTCTGTCCTTCCCCTCTCCCCTCGATTCTTGTCACAACAGCGGCTCCCAGCTGGGGCTGGGTTGGAGGTGTCGGTGATGGGGAGGGGACCACTGGCATCTGGTGGGCAAAGGTCAGGATGCTGCTGGATGTGTAGAGTGTGTGGGATGGCCCCACAGGGCACTGTCTAGGCCACAGACATGGGTGGGCCAGGACCCTGGCTTTAAGGAATGCCATGAATTATCCCTCCTCCAGGGCTGACGGGACGGGGTGTGTCCAGCTATGCAGATACAAATGACAAGCAAGGTGATGGGCTCATATCCTATATGATGACGAGGTGGCTGCTGGCTACGGGTGATGAGAGGACCTGGGGGCTCAGATACGGAGGCATAGAGGAAGACGAGGGGGCCTGGACCCCAGCAGCAGAAGGCGATGGATCGGGACCACAAGGCAAAACTCAGGAGCCCCACGCTGCGCCAGTCCTGCCTCCCGGGCTTCCTGGCCTACCCTCTGCATGGGTGCCACACCCAGCACCCAGACTGGCATCCTGTGGGGCCTACCTCAGAGCCGGGGCCATCAGCACCCACACTCTGTGGACCCTGGGTGGTTACTAAGGGCAGCTCTGGGCTGTGTCTCTGCAGGTCCCCTGGCCTGACCTTGCAGAGGCCGAGGGTTCCCACCTGCGGAGGGGCTGCATGCGACCCGCGTCCCTAGAGGGCACTGCTGGGTCTCCCCATGCTGGCCAGGCTCAGGCTGACCATGCAGGCCTCTGACCACGGAGGATGAGGTGGCTTGGGGTGGGAAGCAACCCAGCGCAGCCCAGTGGATTCCCAGAGCTGAGAACAAGTGACAGTGTCTGTGTTGTCAGTGGAATTTCCTTGCCGAGGCTGGCAGGTCTCCCGTCCTGCTGATTCCCAGCACCCGCCCTTCCTTGTGACCTCGCATCCCCAGCCAGTGACAGCACAGGGGGTGAAGGGTGAACACCAACAGCACGGACGGTGCTGGAATCACGGTGGCCACGCGGAGCTGGGGGGAGAGCGCCGTGGTCCCCAGCTCACAGAGGCCGGGGCGGCGTCACATGTGGCCCGCAGGAGACCAGCATGGGGGATGCGATCTATCGGTGGAAAGTCATTTATGTGAAATTATAGTAAGAGCTAAAGCTTGCACCCTTAGGAGGAAGGACAAATACTTGTTATCTCAGATGAGGCCAGCTTCTTAGAAATGACACCAAGAAGACAAACCCTAGAAGGACATTGAATTCTCCTAAAACCAAGAACACTCGCACTGTGAAAGACATCACAAAGTGAAAAACAGCTCTCACATTGGAAGAAAGTATTCACACATCATTAACCAAATCAGGGAAAAGCAAAGCAAAACTGGACACCAGCAGCTGGCATGGGGCGCACCTGTCATCCTGGCACTCTGGGAGGCTGAGGCAGGGCAGTCACAAGTTCAAGTCCAGCCAGGACAACTGAACAAGACTCTGTCTCAAAATGTACACTTTCAGAGGCCCGTGGATGGAGGCCTGCTGCACAACCGGGACTGCGTGTGGACCGGACGCACCCAGCCCAGCCTTCCATCCGCTTGAGCTGCTGGCTGTCGCCTGATGCCCAGCTTTAATTAGACACTCAGGAAGTGCCCTCTCAGTGCCAGTCTGCCGGAGCCAGGGGCTCCAGAGGGCATGAGAAAAGCCAGGAAGTGATGGGGCCTGAGGCCTGGCCTGGCGCCACCCTGCCCGCCATAGGCTGTGTGGCTCCCCAGGCATGGGCCTGGCCTCCCTGAGCCTCGGGCCCTGGGGCACTGTGCGGGTGCCTTTAGGAGAAGGTGGAGCGCATGCACCCAGTTTACCTGAGAGCTGGCCTCGCCATAGGCACCCGAACCACGTGGTTCTGCTCTGGTGGTCACAGAACCACTGATCCACAGGGCCACTGCAGCCCAGCAGAGACCACATCTACTTCCTGCTTCACGCTGGTGGCAGTGCACTGTCCCAGACTGCTGGGCACCTTGGCCTCGCCTCAAAGTCCCTGTCCCCCCTGGGAAAACCCTTCCCAGGTGCCAGCTGAGGAAAGCTTGTGCCCCTCCTTCAGGGGAAGGTTTTGTGGGATGAGGGGCCCACTGGTCCCCAGATGTGGCTGAGGCTGTGGGGGCTGGGCCCATAGTCAAGGGCTTGCGCTGCCTTGTGTGCTGACGCTGTGCTGCCGGCCAGGCACACTATCAGGTGTCCTCTGAGTGGGCTGTGAGCTCACCGCATCCCGGACTTCAGTGTCTGCCACAGAAGCCCCGGTTTGTCCATGGCATTTAGTAACCCCAGCTGACCAGGCAGATGGCATCCTCTTGGGACATGGGGCAGGAAAGGGAGCTGAGGGCATCTTCAGACCCTTCATGGGCATCATGCTGGGCTCCAAGCCAAGGGCTCACCTGAGCCGTTTGTTTTCAATGATGGGACACAGTGGAATGGCCAGTGCCCAGCCAGGGCTGACATGTGCAGGGTAAGGCCTGGGCAGAGGCTGGCAGCAGCGGGGTGGCTCCCTAGGTTGTACCATCTCAGCAGGGGCTGGGAACTGTATTGGGCCCTGGCAGTGTCCACTTGAGTCCCAGCTGTGTGGTTCGTCCACCTGCAGCTTGGGGACCAGGGCAGGGGCACAGGGGCATAAACCGGGCTGAGGAACAGAGAGGAGACCACACTGATGCCCCTGGAGGGCCTGTGCAGGGTTCTAGAGCCACAGGGGCGCTTCCTGCTTCTCATCAGCCTAAGGCAGCACTGTTGGGAGGAGACCAAGGCCATGCGGCACAGGCCAGGCTCTGGGCGGGACCAGCTGTAACCTTTCTGTGGCCGTCTGGCCCTTGTGCGTCTTCTCAGCCCCGATGCTTGTTGACCTCTGACCTTCCAGCTTGCCACCGTGAGATCAGATGGCCTGGGTGCTGCAGGGCTATGCCCTCCTAGCAATGGCACGCCATTCCTGCAGGGACACAGGTGGACAGGGCCGTGGGGGTGGGGCGCCAGCTGCTTGTGACTGGAAAGTTGGAAACCAGCACTGAGGTCCTCTGGGAGCCATGACCACTGCTGCCACTGCTGCAGGGAGGGGCTGCCGCTCCACACCTCCTCCTCTCCCCACTCCTGTGGTCCCTGCATTGGGTGTGGCACTGTGTGGCAGCAGAGTGGTGGGCAGGCAGGTCTGAGCCCCTGCACCACCTCTGCTACCCTCAGGGAAGGCGTGTGAGGCCCAAATACCTGCGTGTAACCCGTCCTGGTCCTGGAGGCAGAAGGCCAGACCCAGGCAGCACAGGCCTGGTTCCTTCTGCCCCGGGTCCCCTCCCTGCCACGCAGGGATGTGATTTTGCTGTGTCTCCTATGCGTCTTTCTCTGTGTCCAGATTTTCCCTTTAAAAATTAGTCACTCCTACTTGTGTGCATATTTATGGAGTGCAGAGTGCTAGCCCCATATGTGACACTGTAGCGATCAGGCTGGGGCATTTGGCATTTGCTTCCGTCCCTTTGGGCACTTAGAGTTTTAACACATAATAACTATGCATATTTATGAAGTGCAGCGTGGTATTTCTGCAGATGTATACTATTCCCCCTCTCCTTTTATTTTATTTTTTTTTTTTTCTGTTTTTGAGAGAGGGTCTCACTGTGGAGCCCAGGCTGGTCTGGAACGCTCCAGTGATCCTTCTGCTTCAGCCTCCCCAGTTCTGGGGTTGCAGGAGTGTGCCACCATGCTTGGGTCTACACTACCCTTCTGAGGAAGGTGGTATCCTTCGGTGCTAGGACCACCCGCTCTAATGTCCTTGTCTTACTTTAGCAGCATGTCCAAATACAACCCCGTCCTGAGGTGTGTTGTTCAGGGCCTCCCACGTAAATTTTAGGGTACACAATTCAACCTGTGCCAGTGCCCCCTGTGTGGTCTCCTGGGACCCCTGTCTTCAGGCTCTTGTCCTGTCCTGACAGGCTCAGGAGGAGCTGTCTCTGCTGTCATCTCTCTCTTGGGCTCTTGGGCTGCCCAGATCCATCCCACCCTGCCTGGCCACAGTCCCAGTGACCCTGACTTGCGGTGGGACCGATGCTTCTGGCAACCCAAGGCTACACACTTTAGACCAACCACATGGGTCAGGAGTGTCCCCTGGAGGATCAGGGGTGAACAGGCTCCTGCGGGCAGCCCCAGAGGACCTCTAAGGCAGGGGCTCACTCTCTGCTCTCCGGGCAGGCTGTCTCCTGAGCTGTGGCTTCCAGTTGAGCTCATGCCTGTGTGCCTGCCCTGGGTCAGCTCTCGGCCTGCTGCTCCTCTGATTCTCCCCGAGGTGCCTGGACCACGAGGCAGCGGGAGGTTCCTGTGCAGGTGGCTTGGTGCTCTCAGGGCTGGTGACCACAGGGCTGGCAGTGGGGCCACGCCCAGGCTTCTAGGAAGACCCTGTCTTGTCTCTGATGCCTCAGCGTGGCGGCTTAGGTGGGGAGTGCCCTGCAGGAAGCCCAGGACCTGGGGACTTTGTCCCTTTAGCCGGGCCTGGGATTCAGAGTGAGCGGGACCTAAAGCTCTTGTGACTCCTCACTCTCCCAGGTGACCTTGCGCTTTTCAAACCTGCTGCGCATCTGTGTGTAGTGGGAACACTGGACCCTGATGTACACGGCACACGTCAGTCTGCTTGCAGTCTTGGGGTGCAGGTACACTCACACACCTGCTTGCTTTCCCTGAGGCCTTGGAAGCTGGTGGTAGGGAGGATTATGTATGTGGTGGCAGAGGTGGGCGTAGCCTTAAGGGAGTGGGCGGGGACAGGACAGGTGTGGGCGTGGCCACAAGGAGGCAGGGGTGGCCTTGAGGAGGTGGGCGGAGTCTGGGGGAGGTGGACCAAGCACCACACAGGGTGCATCTGCCTCGGTCTCAGGTGCTTCTGTGCTCTTGGGGCCTCCAGAGCAGATGGTACATGGGTGAGGGTAGAGCTTGTCCTAGTGGTGTCATGAGGACTATGCGTCACTGTCACATGTCCTGGTTCTATAGCTTGGTCACCAAAAGAGACTTCAGTGCATCACGTATGCCGTCACCAGAGGCTCAGGATGTGGCAGATGTTGCCCATCTCATCCCCAGTGTCCCTGGCCTAGTGACTGCTGGTGGAGCCACCTGTGCTGGGGGGATCTTTTGGGAGCAGGACCAGCTCTGGAGCAGCCTCCGGGCTTGGGCTTATAATTAGCCCTTAAGTAGGTTAGGAAGGAAGGCTCGTGTGGCCTGGCATGATTTCCCAGCACGCAGCAGGGCAGCCCCGCAGGCTAAGACCTACTCGGAACCAGGACGCGGCCCGGAAGGAGAGTGCCGAGGGCAGGGCCCTAAGGGTGAACCAAGGGGCCACGGGGGTATGGGTGCCTTTGAGGCCCTCCCCCTACCCTGGCTGAGCACTAGAATCAGGGATGGGGCCAGCTCCTATCTCCCCACCCTCCTCCACCAAGTTTCTCGGATCTGACTCAGGGGCCTGGAAGGTGGATCGGCCAGGGCCCTGGGATGGGCCTGCTTCTTTCCCGGAGGGCCTGTCCACCCCGGGAGCTGCCACGTGGCTCACCTCCTCCCAGGGCCCTTCATGCCTGATGCAGGTCCGGCGTGCTGCCGGCTGCCCACAGACCCGTACCTCCCTCTGTAGTGGCCCGGGGCTCCTTGGCACAGTTAGAAAGGCCTTCAAGGGACAGATGTGCTGGGTGTCTGCTCTGGGTGGACAGGGACCCTGGATGTGGATGTGTGTGGAGCGCTCCCTCAGCCTCATGCCGTGCAGTCAGGGAAACCAGAGACTGGACGGAGCACACCTGGCCTGGAGCAGTGGGTGGAGACGCCCACAAATGCCTAGCGTTCTGGGGTGCTGAGCAGGTCGCCATCTGAGTGGCAGGAAGGCGGCAGGTGGGCCCTGCCCTGCACACCTTGCCTGGCTTGTTGCCTGCCCGGGCACGACACACCTGTGTCCCTGCTTGTGGGACAGGTATGTGTATGGTTCACGGTGCAATAGGGCTGAGTCCCTTCCCAGCCCTATGTCCTCGGCTGTCCTGGGGTGACCAACGTTCCTGGGGCTGGAAGTGGACCCTAGGCAAGGGCACCAGGTTGCTCCCATGTTCTGGGGCCTAGAGCAACCGAGGCATAGGGCAGGGCCTCGCCTCGTGGGGCATGGTGGACGGGGCCGGCATCTTTCCCATGCCCTTGGCGGGAGCCTTGCAATTCCAACCTAGAAAACGAAGCTCCAGCTCCCTGTAGGGGTTTCGGCAGCTTAAGGCACCTCACTGGGTGGGGACAGGTGACCAGGGACAGTGGGGAGGAGCAGGCCTAGCTGCTCTGGCCAGGATGGGGTGACAGAGGAGGCGGCAGTGGCCTAAGTGTCACAAATCGCATCACCATAGCTCCCAGTCGGGTGACAGCAAGGGCTGGGGACACTCGGCCTTGGCAAGGGTGGCCATAGGAAGTAGATCCCGTGGATGAGATGGGCACTGCTGCCCGAAGGCATCTGTGCTCAGCGGGTGGCGGTGGGGGTTGCTGTGCTGCCCTCCAGCCCCGGGAAGGGGACCCAGTGTGGTGAGCCACCCAGGTACAGACCAGGCACCCAGTCTGGGTGCAGAATGGAGCTTAGCCGGCCTCTTCGTCATTGACACTAACTATGGGGCTTGGGGTTCTACTACCTCGAGGCCTGGGCTGAGGCCAGAGGGCCCGGCTCGCTTTCCTGATGACACATCATGGATGAGGTGTGGGTCTGCACCCCCAGTGTTGAGGGTACCCCGGAAGTCACCATCTGACCATCTTTGCCCTCCAGCACAGCTAACTTCTGTCTTCCCCATGGCCTGATCCTGCAGATTGACTGGTGGACCCTACAGCCACTTACCTTCCCTGCCCCGAGTCTTGGAAGTAGCCTCCATTTATAGCCAAGGCTCTGAGAGGTCCCTGCATAGCCAGCAGGTCACCCTGCCAGGGTCCCAGAGCTGTCCCTCTGACTTGGTCTTCCCTAGTGCCCAGCTGCCACCCACGGTGGGAAGGATCCAGACAGAACATAGCCTGATGAAGCCAGGATTCTGGCAAAGTGTGGCCTGCAGGGAACTTGGGACCAGGTCCACACGTGAGGGCTGGTGGGCAGAAAGTTCTCTGGGAGCACAGGCACGCCCACTGTTGATGACAGACCCATGCTGCTCCCCGGAGACAGCAGTAGAGGGGCCCTTGGGACAGCCTCGGGCCGGGGTAGCCTAGAGCACCTTCACTCTCAGGCCTTCATGGCAGCCTGTGTGCACTCTGCTGCAGGCTGCAGAGTCTGAGGGGCCCTCAGGACTGAGTCTCCCTCGGTGGGTGGGGCACTGAGGTCTCTGGTGGAGGACAGGAGGGGCGGGGTTGTGCTGATGGCCCGCCATCCCGTCGTCCTCTTCCCGCCTGCCACCAGCTGGCGAAGGTATGTGCTGAGTTGTTTTTATTCCAGGGAGTCGCCTGGGCTAGGCCTTCATCATCTCAGGGCTTAAGTGGTCCCAGCCTCTGTGGGGTCACTTCCTACCGCGCTCGAGTTTACGCTCTTGTCATTATCTCAGCAAGAGGCTTGTTAAGCGACTCTTAGAGCCGCAACAAAATTACAGTGGCACGGGCCTGCTGCGTCTGTGGTTACGTCTGGGGTGTGGCGACTTCTTTTCAAAGTTTTAAAACGGGTTTTTATTTATTAGACACTGTGGTGTACAGGGAGCGCAGCGAACTCCGACCTGGCTGCTCCCGTCCACCAACCTTGGCGTGCACTGCAGCAGGACACGTGCTCGTCCCGGGGTTCTGTGTGCACCATCATGGGCCCACGCACAACAGCGCCCCGCCGGGCTGTTCCCTGAGCTCCACCTGCCTGCCCTTCCTTCCCCAACCCAGCCACCACCGCCTGGGTCCCTCATGCTCTCCCTTTCCGCAAAGGCACTGCCAATCACCAGACCCCGACTTTGGCTCTACTTCTTTGCAAATGATCCCAGCCCCTACCCCCATGGCTCCTCTTGGCTTGAGAGTGCATTCTGGGTGCTGCGTAGTATTCGCATCTGGGAGTGCTACATTTGCATGCCGTCACCAGCTGCAGGACATCTCGAGTCATCTTTGTCACATGAAGTCCAGCCATGGAAGGCTTTGCACCAGGTGCTGGGAGGCCGAGTCCCGCCGGACCCTCCCGCAAGGCCTTCCCTGTCTGAGACAACTGACAGCCAGCTAGCAGCGACTGTGAGGCGACTCACACCTGGGGCACAGGTGCTTGCTGTGTGCCATCGGAGGAGAGGAGGCCCTCTTGGCCTGGGGGAATCCTGGAGGCCTGGCCAGAGAAAGGTGGGAACGGTGAAGATGGCAAGTGCAGAGGCCCACGGGCTGCAGGGACTGGAGTGATAAACAGGCTCACAGCAGCAGGCACCAGGCAGGGAGCAGGAGCTGGTGCCCGGGCCTGCTGCCCCCAGGAGAGGCCGTGTGAGGCTCACCTTGCTGAGGGCTGTGTGCAGAGCCGCAGTGGGGAGAGGACCTGCTGTGAGGTCAAGGCAGACCTTACGAGCGAGCCTGAGGTGGTGGCATCTAGCTGTTCCCTCCGGTGTCCCATTAGCCAGCATCCCGGGAGCTGCCTTCGCCCCAGGAGCCCAGACTCCTGTTGGGGCATGCTCTTCCCAGCCTCCCAGGACATCCCAGCCCTCTGTGCCCTGCCAGCACCCAGCTCCCCGTGACAGGATGGCCCAGGGTCTGGTCCCTACCGTGCCGAGGGACACAGCCCCTGGGACACTGGCCAGGCTGATGCAGGCTGCCAGGGACAGCAGCTTTTGCTGTGCCATCTGGTTTTAGTCAGAATCATGAAGGAGATTTGAAACTAAGCACCTGGGTGTCCTGCCTTGGTTCAGCCTGTGTGGGTCACTACATGGCTCCAGGGGCACATGCCTCTCTGGGACTCCACCTGGTCACCTGCACCCACCTCTGTCTTGAGGGGGCATCAGGATGGCCAAGCCCCTGAGAACCCAGCAGTGTCCAGTATCAGTGGACAAGAGGGGGAGGTGGCAGTGTTTCCACACGCGAGCCCGGGCTGGGCCCAGGAGCAAGGGCAGTACCCAGCCCAGCCCAGCAGCCGGGTGGGGGGACAGGAGGTGGTGGCCAGCCCGAGGGCCTCCCGTGCCCTGGCGGCAGCTGAAAGGCTGTCCTCAGCACAGTTGTCTGCGCTGGCCGCCAGGCTGTCTGTGACCTTCAAGACCAGCTTGTTCCAGTTCCCATCCGGTCCTGGCCTTGGCCCCAGAGTGTGGTTTAGGGAGGCCACACCCAGCCCCTTTCCCTGAGACCCAGGCCTTTGCCAGCTCCCAGCTCCTGCTCCTCCCCAGCCTGGGCCACCTGCAGGAGCCTTGCACCTGCTCCGAGGAGCCCCTCAGGTTGCATTGTCTACCTCCTGCCACCAGGGGGCAGCAGCGCCCCCAGGCCCTGTAGCTGCTGACTGGTTGCTAGGTGGGCGTTTCACCTTGGTTCTAGGATTCCCCGCCCAGATGAGGGGAGCGGAGCACAGGTGAGCGGATAGGTGGCACAGAGAAGGACAGACAGATCGGGGGTCCTGGAGGTCATGACATGTAGGAAACGGGGCAAGGCCGTGTCCTCCAGCCTGACCCCTACCTCGCGCTGCCCCCGAGTCTGAAGCTGCCGTTTTGCTCATCCTGCAGCACAGCCAGGCTCCAGTCAGATGAAAAACGTGCCTGTGTGATGGGGAGGGGTGCAACACATTGTTCTTTGTGTCCCTGTAGAGGAGAACAGGGCAGTGTTGACAGCCCCCTCCCACCCCGTCATCTCTGCTTGGGCTCAGATGGGACGGGGTGACTCACCAGGACGTCATGCTCACAGCCGTCTCGGCGCCCAGCCCCCATGCCTGTTCCGCCCTGGCACATGGGCCCTGCCCCTGCACGGCTCTTGGGCTTCTCCGCCCGGGGAAGGGTCACTGCTGCTCTGAGTGGGGCGTGCTGGACGCTGATACATGCTGCCACACTCTCCCTGGGGCAGCAGCTCGGTGGTACCCTGGCTGGATCCCGGGCCGCCCAGAGTGCCACGTTGTTTCCTGAACTCTGGAAATGGAGGCCAGGGGGGACCTGGGCCTCAAGTGTCCAGGGCGAGCTCAGCGCCTTCTCATGTGTCTGTTACTTTTTTCTCGTTGCTGGGACAAATACCCGACACTCAAAATGAAGGAAGGAAAGATTTTTAGCCCACAGTTACTGGAGGTTTCAGTCCATACTCGGCTGGCCCAAGGCTGAGTGGCACAGGGCAGAGAGCAGCAGTTCGTGGCAGCGGAGCAGCAACAATCGTGACAGAGGCAACTGACCAACCAGGGGAGCAGAGAGCAACAGCGCTAGTCTGTCTCTCTGTCTCTCTTTATATTGCATTCAGGCTCTCTGCCTCAGCCTATCTGCCTTAGGCTACACCTATAATCCCACAAGTATTCAGACCGTAATCCCCTCAGTACTAAAATACATAATCCCAGGGACTCATGAGTCAATTCTCAATCTGTAGAAGTCCCTGCCCCATGACTGCATGAGGCTCTGGGGGGATGACTAGGCGTAAACCGTAACACCATCGCACGGTGCCTGCCTCTCTGGGGCGACACTCCCCAGGCCAGCCCTGGGTGTGGTGGAGTTGGGGAGCGGGCTCCTCAGTCTGGGGCACGGGACTCTGGTTTCCACAGCGAGATGAGGGCAGCCCAGCCCAGAGCTCCACGGTGCTGTAGCATGTGTGAGTCTGTGGTGCCCTGCCTCGCAGCGAGCAGAGCACAAGGCTCCACCAGCTGTGCACAGGTCGGGCTGCAGCCACAGCCCCTGCACCCACCTGGCCCTCCTCCTGATTCAAAGCTCAGAGCTCTCCCCACTGCAACTCTGCGACCTGACTGTCACTGGGCCCACCTGGTTGTCCCCACCACAGGGCTACTGAGGGTCCTGCATCCTGGCCACTGGCCTCTGTGGTGTTTTGAGGAGATGTGACGGGAGTGCAGGTCCTGCTCGGTCCTGGGGGCCCGTGGTCCTGTCTGGTCCATCTGTGGTATCTGGCACCTGCTTAAACATCTGTGCTGTGGCCAGCTGAGGCAACAGCTGTGCTGTTCCAATTGATGTCCCAGGACCAGAGGGTGTGAAGCCAGCCCCCGGGAGGACCACAGCTGCGGTGCTCACAGAGAGACAGCATGGGGGTCCTCGGCTGCTGAAGCTTGCTGGGAGAGGTGGGGGGAGGGGTTGCATCTGTGACCCTAGGGTCACAGCTGCGCCAGGTTGAAGCAGCAGCACTTCGTCCCCTTCGCGGGAGGCCATGATGGTCTTGTCACTGCGGGTCATGCAATGACGGGGACAAACCTGCTCACTGTGGAGGGCTACCGCAGCTGAGAACCCCACTTTGCAGTTGGCCAAGTGATCTTAGCCCTAGACCATCACCTGTCCCCTGACAGAAGAGGGAAGTGCATCCCCTGGTGCCTGGGGGACCTGGGTCAGTCGGAAGCTGGGGCTCCCTGGTCAGGCCCCTACACCTGAGCGCCCTCACTGGCTGGCTCTCTGTTCCCGGGACACCCCAGCCTCTAACATGCCTTCTTTCTTCACAGTGTCGCAGCCCCAGGCGGCTCACAGCCCCCTGGAGAAGCCGCCCAGCACGGCCATCCTGTGCCACACGTGTGGAAATGTGTGCAAGGGGGAGGTGCTGCGGGTGCAAAACAAGCACTTCCACATCAAGTGCTTCGTCTGCAAGGGTGAGTGCGCCTGGCCCCAGCCCCAGAGCCCTTGAGAGGGCTGCGCCACTGGAACGCTCTGAGCCCAAAGCTTTGCACCCCCGTGGGAGCTTTTCAGTGGCCTCTGTACGCCAGTGGGAAAGGAAGCTGCGGGGTGGACAGGTGGAGGTCCTGCGGGTTGGGTGTCGCTGTCAGCCACCTGAACACCACAGTGCTGGACTCGTGGCCCTGGGTGGGCCAGACACCAGCCCCGCATGATGGCACAAGGACCATCACCGTCCACTTCCGATGAAAATCACTTTTTCTCCCAATGTTAAATAGCATTTAATATATTCGGTTGAAAAGGACAGGGAAAATTTAAACCAGAAAGGTGTGATGTCCCCACCTCGAGCCACCTTCCCAGCTCTGCTCCACTCTGTGGACAAGAGGGACTAAAGGCATCCGTGTTTAATCTCCTGGCAGGGCAGCAAGCCTTGCGTGGGGGGAGGGGCGACGGGCAGATGTCACAGCACGCTGCCCCCAGGTGGCTGCGATGTCCTCCTGGCCACCAGGACCGTCTCACTGCCTTCACCAGTGAGCATAAGTGTAGCAGGCTTTGCTCTTTCATGAGAAAACATTAGGTAACGTGTAGCAGATAGGTGTAGGGAGCCCTTCCGGGTCCTGGTCTCGGTTTCAGAAGTTTATATTTCTGATTCCCATGGATAAGTTACTGGAACCCCGTTGCTGGAACAAACACTTGACGCCCAAAATGAAGGAGGGAAAGGTTCATTTAGCTTACAGTTACTGGAAGTTTCATTCCATACTCAGCGGGCTCCAAGGCAGACTGGCACATGGCAGAGGGCAGCAGCTCGTGGCGGTGGGACCGCAACAAACATGGCAACAGAGCGTCTGCCTCTGTCTCTCTCGCACTGCGTTCAGGCTGTCTGCACCAGGTGGGCGGAGGGCTCACACCCATAATCCCAGCGGATCATGAGTTGGTCTCAGACCCTAAGAGTCCTGCCCTATGATTGCATGAGGCTTTGGGGGGACAACTAGACACAAACCATAACAGGCATATTTATAGTTATGGAGAGCCAGAGGGTCCTGAGTGGAGCCGTGGTGATGGCTATCCAGAACAAAAGGCTTCAACCTGGGGCCGAACCTGGGTTTTATTCAGTCATGAAGGAGGAGTGGCTTGTTGATGGGTGACTGAGAATGACAGGAAGTAGGTGAGTACTGTGAGCTGGACTAGGCAAGAGGCCTGCGTTTATCTCTGCAATATGCAGAGAGTAATCTGCATTACACAATTGAGATAG
>PVJA010022565.1:16870-34179 GCA_004027025.1 Myocastor coypus | reverse complement strand
CATAGCGAGACCCTGTCTCAAAAAGACAAAAAAAAAATAAAAAAATAAAAAAATAAAAAAATAAAAATAAAAGTAGGACGCGAGCCGGGCGTGGTGGCGCACGCCTGTAATCCCAGCACTCGGGAGGCTGAGGCAGGAGGATCGGTGAGAGTTCGAGACCAGCCTGGGCTACAAAAGTGAGCTCAGGACCAGCCTGAGCTGCATAGCGAGACCCTGTCTCAAAAAGACAAAAAAAAAAAAAAAAAGTAGGACGCAAGCAGTATGTTGTAGAAAACGATGACGATAACCCTCAGGCCAGTGGTCCTTGGGGGATTCTGAGTAAGCAAAGTTCTATTGTGAAGGAAAAAGCAATGGTCCAGAAAACTAATACACAAATGGCTGAGCACAGTTTTAACTTACAGAGAGGAAGGCAGCCCATGGCAATGCTGTGCAAGTCCCCACTGGGTGCATGGCCTGGGCAGGGTCAGCCTTGGTGCTTGGCACTTGATGCTTGACGTTTAGCAACAGGAAGTGGCACCGAACTCCCAGCTGGCAGTGTGTGGGTTGGCACGTATCAGATGCAGGAAGCTCTCGGCCTGGGCTTACACAGCTCCAGGGACCCCACTTGACAGCTGCCTCTGCAGTCACGACCCATACCGCGAGCCCTGGCTTGTGTCTCCCAGGGCAACACTTCCCAGAGGGCAGGGAGAGCACTCAAAGAAATCCAAGCCCACTGAACAGTGGAATGGTATGGCAAGGAAACCTCCTGGACCCGGGCCACCTGTTGGCCCAGGCCTGGACATTCAGGGCCACTGTCAGGACTATGACTATGAAAGGACATCACAAACGTGTGCCAACCCATGCTAGCAAATCCTGGCCCAGGCTGGTTGGCAGTTGGCCCACAGGCGTGGCCTGGCACCAAGTAGCTCAAGAGCCGACCTCCTACAGCACTGACATCCTGCCTCTGCCCCTGCTCTGTGACACTGGGAAAGCTCACTGGCCTGTCTGAGTTGCCTCATCTGTCAGGTGAGGACTGCTGCGAGCTCACAGGAGATGCGAGTGCAGCCTGAGGAGGGCCTAGCTTGCAGAGAGGGCTCTTACCTGTGCCCTGCACCCCTCCTGCAGAGCAGAACCGAGAGAAGTAGCCCCTCTTCCTCCAGACACTGAGCCTCCTCACAGGTCATCCAGGCAAGCTGGTGTCTTAAGGTGACATGTGTCACTGAGGCAGAGAACCAAACGTCCCTGTCAGCCTCCTAGGAAAGTACTGGCACCAGCTAACAGGACTGCTAGAAGCATCAACCCCAAGAACTACCATATCTCTGTGGCCATGGGGCTCCCTGCTTAGTAGACAAGAGAATAAAGGCTTCTGCCTCAGAGCTGCAGTCTGCCCGCTGGGTTCCTGCAATACTCCCACTGCCAGCCACTTCCTCAGCGGGTCTTCTCTGTCCTCAGGGATTCCTGACAGCACTTGGGGACAGGACTAGCTTACCCGGGGCAGGAGGGCCTCCCACACATACCTCAGCATCCAGACGTGGAGAAAGTGTCACGGGAGAGAGGAGGGAGAAATGGGACCAACTGCCTCTACCAGGGCAGCACCATGTGCACCATGCGTAAACATGGAAAGATGCTGAGAAGTTTACAGTGAAAACCCAGTAGTCTTGCTCCTCCCCCTCCCTCACTGCAGACTTGGTAACTTGTGTTTTCATTTTGCTATTAGTCTACATAGGTGGTGCATAATGATTACACACATGAGGGAAGTCAGTCCCTGTGCAAAACACATCTTCTCTCTTTTTACTTCCCCTTTTGTTTGTTCCTTACTCTTCTTTTTTTTATTTTTTATTTATTTATTTTTTTTTTTACTGGAAATCAAACTCAGGACCTTGTGCTTACCAGGCAGGCACTTATACCACAGAGCTATCTCCCCAGCTCACCTCTCCCTCTCTTATATGAGACACCCAAAGCATACATAACATTTTATTGATGTCTTTAATTCCTTTATTTTGTTTTCCTTAGTTAATTTATTTTTATTACTTTTAATAAGAAATAATATTGAGACAGTTTCAAAACACATTAGTAGGACAGCCACAATAATTTATACAATGCATATTGTTGTCTTCATAGTAGTTGTTCAGAGTACAAGATGCAGACATGATAATTCTTCTAAACACTATTGGTACAAATATTTTTTCTCATTGAACTAAGAGAAAGCAGTTGTATACATACAGCAATATCCCATAATAGTAGTGGGTTATTGGCAGAACTGGCAATGTCAGAAGCTGATGACTTGAGCCTTTTACAGCTCAGCATGCTAATATGGTTTTATTTTTTATGCCCCATGGTTAAACTTTTTTGCTGGGTGATTAAGGCCAAGTAGAAGCAAGACCTATATAACAAAACATGTAATTTTTATATCTGACAAGGTCAGTTAAATCCCCCCAGGATTTACCATGAAACCATATACAGCATTTTGTAGAACTTTTGTCAGTGTCAGCTATCTGGATAAGTCATGGCCATTGCTTGACCAGTTTGCTCTCTGTGAAACCCTGAGAGAATCTTCTCTCTAGGTAACTCTTCTTAGGCACACTATACATCATCAATCCCTTTCTTCTGTGGTCCCATCATCTCCTTGAACAGAAAATTTGAGAAACCACTGAGCTATAGGATGTTACAGTAGAGGTTCTCTCATGTCCTAAGTTCTCACTGACCTTGAAGAGCTAGAGCCAAAATACTGACTAACCTTGTAGCCCTTCTTTTTCTCCAAGTTTTGGTCTACAAACTTAGGATCTTAACCCTCCAGATCTATAACATAGGTACCTGAACTCATAATCATTGTCTTTCTAAATATTAAATGCCCTAGACTTAACATGGAACCAATATTCCATGCATGTATAGACAGAAAAATAAGTTCTAACTTTGTTATTGGCTGCTTCTGGCATCAAGTTCCACATTTCCTTATGATATCCTTATATTAGTCCTTAAATCATCATTTAACTTGGACATTATCAGTTGACTTCTTATGACAGCAGATGAAGACTTTGTCCTCTTATAGCCTTCCCGGCTCCCTCTACCACCCTCACAATGTAGTTCTGTCACAATCATTATTTGGTAATCAAAATGTAATGCTAGTATGCTATATAAATATTGCTTACTTCAAGTATCCCATATTTTATTAAGTTTATATTTCCTTTCCTGTTGAATTTCTATATTTTTCCTGTAATTAAAAATATTCTTATGATAGGTGTCATGGAGCACACCTGTGACCTCCGACTCTGGAGACAGAGGCAGGAGGATTGCTGTGAGTTCAAGGCCAGCCTGAGCTGTATAGTGAGACCCTGTCTTCTGTTTTCTCTCTTTTACAAGTCTTGATTTTAGTGTATTTTTAGTACAGGGTCTATGGGATTTATAGGGTCTCACTATATAGATCAGACTCAGTGATTCTCCTGTTCTTAGCCTCCTAAGCACCAGGATTACAGGCATGTGTGGCCATGCCATCGCTGTCTCAGCACACCCCGGGGGCAGGGCTGGCACAGCACTCCAGAGATCCACTCGGGTTGCTGCACTCTGCCTAAGCAGGCCCTCTAGTCCACTGAGCTATATGGTCAGCTCTTAGTATTTTTTCAATAGCTATACTTTTCCTCTCAATTTCCTGTCACGACTCCTCTGGTTAGGAGCAATTCTCATGTAGGTGGAAAATATTTAGCATATTACTCTGCCAAGTGTTGGAGATAGGGAAAGGAGCCTAAAACGAAGCTGAAAAACAAGAGCAAGAGCAATGAACACAAAAAATATGCAAACAGAAGTGCATGTTTGAAGCAAGAGTTCAAGCACCTTCTCCAGTTCTCTGTGGCGTGTAGAACTAAGTGGCCATGAGGAATGTTCTGGAATCAGAGGCTGAAGCCATGGAAGGTTTTCAGGAGGGCAAACACCTTGAACTGAGACTTGAATGTATAGCCAGAGAGGAAGGCAGAGTGTCCAAGTGCAGGAATTAAGTGAAGGAAGATGTCTACATAGAACAATCTCTTTAATGGGTGTATGGGCTCAATTGTTTTATTATTTAAAAAGAGAGGGGTTTAAGATTGGCATTGTGGTTATGTAAGAGGAAATCCCAGGTACTTAAGAAATACATGTATGAGATGTAGAGGGAAAAGGTAAAAATATAGTTACTGTCCACGGGTTCAGAGCAAAAATGTGGCCAGGTTATAGACAGGCACTCTTTGCATGATTTTCACTTCTGGAAGTTTTTTGAAACTCTAAAATCTCCTTGGAATTATTTTTAATGTCTTCAACTACTTCTGAGGATTTAAGACGTTCATTTCCTTCCCTTTCGCTTGCGCCTCTCTGACCGTCATGATGTCCTTCCTGTTCCTAGAACAGGTTCCAGGGCTGTTAAATAAATTGCTTCTCTCTTAGCCCAGAATCAGTGCTTTCAGAGCTTAACAAAAACCACTAGACCTCAGAGTCTGCTCCTAGCACTCCCTGTCCAGAACATACTTCCACCAACTATGTATAATCAGATCACCCTTTCATTCCCTTAAGGCCACCATTTAATGGGTAGTAAAATCTTGGGTTATGGGCATAATTCATCCCCAAACATGATCATAATCCAAAGCACTTCTATATCGAAGCAAGTTTGCCTCTAAGAAATCATGGAAATTCAAATGATTCATTACACAACCCAAAAATACTCATACAAAAATGATGGCAGTCCTGTAATATATAACACAAAATAATAAAATCCAAAAGAAATTAATCTGCAGTTATCTTTGAAAACCTTCACGGCTGTCGTGAGGGAGACAGAGGAAAGCCACTGGGTAGAATGACTTTCACCGTCACTGGTAGAATCACTTACATCTACTGGCTCAATGGACTCTTCCTTTTCGCGCAATTTTAACAAGGAGTCTACCCTACGACACTCGCTTTTGCCACCTCGTGGAAGCATCACAGCACATTCGTCACTTGCATGGCTACCACCTTATTCACTGGTGCTTTTCTACAAAATTTTGCAGTTTCCCACATTTTCCCCACCTCCCTAATCTCACTTCAAGCAAGGGATTCCTCTGCCTTTGCCTGCTCCTCCTCTGCAGATGAGATCTCCCTGCAACCTCCTGTAGCTGGGAGATGACCGCCCACAATTCCAGCTGTGATCATGTGACATTCTACGTCATGCTTGGCTCACACTGCAAGACATCACTCATTTATCAAGTTAAAATTGATTAGAAATGTTTGCTCATCTTGAAGAACTCGGGCACGTACAATCCTTTCTCTTGGCTATCTTGCTAATGTTTGTTTTTTCTCATCATTAAAATGTAAAATCAAAAATATGTACTGCACCTTATAAAAACGCCTTTAAGATCTCTAGCCTAGGGATAATAATTTATGCAGAAAATTATTCCTGAAAGTGGAACCTCACTGACAGAAGCAAAAAAGAAACTCAAAAAGAGAAAATGTAGGCAGAATGATGACACAGTCCTGTCGTCCCAGCGTTCAGGAAACTGAGCCAAGGGGACCGTGAGTTCAAGTCAGCCCAAGGTACAATAGCAAGACCTTGTCTAAAGCATTTTTTTTCCCGAAACATTTTTTTTAAATGAAGAAAACAAAAAACTTTTAAATCTACTTAAATATTAAACAAATGCAAAGTAATAAAATAAATCCTAGGGTATATTATACTGCTGTTAAAAATGAATTTTCATGATAAATTCAAGCTTCACACCCAAATGATTAGGATATAACTTAAATTCAGGGAAAGGCAATTTAGGAAACTACATACTGTATAAATCCAGCTGTGTATCTATGGAAAAAGATGGGGAAAAAGTAAAAGCAATTAGCTCTCTCTCTTTTTTTTTTTTTTTTTTTTTTTTTGAGTCCTTAGGGGGTTGAGCCCAGGGCCTTAACACAGAGCTACAGGTGCTGTTTGTTTGTTTGTCTAGCTTGTTGAGACAAGGTTTGACTATATTTTTTTTAGGCCTAGCCTTGAACTCTTGGTAACCCTCCCTCTTCCACCACCCAAGTGCCAGGCTTATTGGCATAAGCCACGACACCCAGCCACTTTTTCCTTTCAGAGGTGGAATTATGCTAACTCACTTTGCGCACCATGAGCTTGAGCTGGCAGCCCTCCCTGCCTCCCAGCATGCTGGGATTACCAGCGCATGCCATCACACCTGAGAGAAACTGAAGAATGCACATCAAGATAGAAGCAATAGCACAATTCAGTGTAATTTTGCCCTTAAATTCATTTATACTTTGAAATTTTTCATACTGAGCATGTATTCATTTTCTAACAGAAATAAATACATTTTCTAAAAACATTAAAAATAAGAGTTGGAGATAAACCTAGGGTCAATTTAATTTTTAATAAATCAATATAGAATTAAACATCTTTTTTCTTTTTTTCCCAATTCATTTTGTTGTTTTTTTTGTTTTTTGTTTTTTAATTACTTTTAATAAGAAATAACAATGCAACAGCTTCAAAACACATTAGTAGTATGTTCCCAATAATTGATACAATGCATGTTGTTGTCCTCGTAGTAGTTATATAGAGCACAGGATGTAGACATGATAATTCTTCTAATCATTGTTAGTACAAAAAATTCTTCTCATTGAACTAAAAGAGAGTAGTTGTATACATAGTCTAGAATTCCATAATCGTAGTGGGTTATTGGCAGAACTGGCAATGTCAGAAGCTGTTGATTTAAGCCTTCTACAGCTCAGCATACTAATCTAGCTTTATGTTTTATGCCTCATCGCTAAGCTTTTCTGCTGTGTGATTAAGGGCAAGTTAAAGCAAGACATGTATAACAAAACATGAAACTTTTGCATCTCCCAAAGTCAGTCAAATCCCCTCAGGATTTACTTTGAAACCATGTACAGTGTTTTGTAGAACTGTTGTCAGTGTCAGCCGTCTGGATGAGTCACGGCCATTGCTTGACCAGTTTGCTATCTGTGAAAGCCTGAGAGAATGTTTTCTCTCTCTATGACTCTCCTTAGGCATACTATATGCCTTCGATCCCTTTCTTCTGTGGTTCCATAATCTCTTTGAATAGAAAATCTGGGAAATCACTGAGTTATAGGATGTCACAGCACAGGTTCTGTTCTGTCCTGAGTCCCCACTGACCTTAAAAGGCTAGGGTGAAAATACTGGCTATCCTTGTAGCCCTTCTTTGTCTCTAATTTTTGATCTGTAAACTTATATTCTTAACCCTCCAGAAGAGGACCTCTTCTTTCTTTCTTTCTTTCTTTCTTTCTTCCTTTTTCCTTGTCCAGTGGTGGGCATATAACTCAGTAGGCAAGCCCTCTACCACAAAGGTATATTCCCAGCCCTTTCATTTTTTAAACTTGATTTTGGCTCAGCATCTTGCTGAATTGCCCCAGTTGACTTCAAACTTTCAATTCTGTGCCAGCGTATGAGTAGCTAGGATCACAAGCCTGTGCCATCACACCTGGCTGTATATTTATTCTTGAAAATCATATTTATTTTGTTTTTAATGCAGTGATTTTGTTTTCAAAAGCAGAGGAGGCCATCAACTCTGTGAGGTCGGCTCTGGCGGGATGGAAGAAACCACTCTTGTAAAGAGCTTGCATATAGATAGCTCAGCAGACTAAAGTGCCTACTCAGGCACAGTGCAGTGGCTGGGGTTCGATCCGCAGAGTGCCCTGCTGGCCCTGGCCCAGGCGCATGCCAAGGTGTCATTGATACTGGGCATGGTAATCCTAGCACTTCAGAAACTGAAAACAGAATCATTACAAGTCTGATCTACATAGTGAGACCCTATAGACCCACATTAAAAAATTTAAAATGTATATATAAAAGAGAGCTTTGCAAGGTTAGAGCAGGTGCTCAGTAGATGTACAGTACCCTAATACAAGCAGCTGTCTTAACTGGGGCTGGAGCTCAGGCTGTAGCAAGACCCCATGTTCAATCCTTAGCACCTCAAAAAAAAAAAAAAAAAAAAAAAAAGTCAAAATATACAACCAGCTGTCTTTGTCTGAAAATAAGACCTAGTGGGAAATAATCAGCCATGTCAGCTAGAGCTGAAAAACGCCAGCCCACCAGCCAATTCCTGCCTCACCTGCCACCACCGTCCTCTTACTTGGTGGCTCCTCTGTAAGACAGGTGCGGCAGGGATAGGCTGATGGGGCTGACACTTTTGAGGTCTAGTTTTCAAGGCGCATTACTTTCTGGCTAGGTCTTATTTTGGGGAAGGGGTTGTTATAAGAAGCCTTGCCTCTCTACTGGCTTCCTGCCAATCTCTGCGCCCCAGCCCCAGGGGTACGGGCTTGGCGCGTCCTCCCTGGACATTAGACCCTGGGGCCTGAGGGTGACCTGCCTGGCCTCCCGCAGGTGGCCGCCGAGTACTTCAAGAACACCACACTGCTGCTGGTGGGCGTCATCTGTGTGGCGGCGGCCGTGGAGAAGTGGAACCTGCACAAGCGCATCGCTCTGCGCATGGTCCTGATGGCGGGAGCCAAGCCGGGCATGTGAGTCGCACGAGGGTCTTCGCTGCTGCCGGGTGCAGCTGAATGCCAGGAGTCACTTTAGCTGGAGGCGCTGTGGCAGGCATGGGATCGCACCCACCTCCTGTCCAGGAGCGGGCCTGCCAAGTGGACTGCTGACGCCTACGTGTCCCACCCCCTGGCCTGGCCGTCACCGGGCCCCACCCCCCAGCTCCCAGGCCAGTGACAGCGAACCTCTTAAGAGTTTTCAGTGATACAAGCAGCCCGCTGCAGCCCACGCCACAGGTTCGCCACCGCTGTCCTAAGACACAGGCCAGCCATGGTTCTTCGGCTGAGCACCATCGGGTGGGCAGGAGACTCGGGAGGTCCCCATGGGCCGGGGAGCGGGTCTGCAGCAGCACCGCCATGGCCCCTGCCTTGCAGGCTGCTGCTCTGCTTCATGTGCTGTACCACCATGCTGTCCATGTGGCTGTCCAACACCTCCACGACCGCCATGGTGATGCCCATCGTGGAGGCCGTGCTGCAGGAGCTGGTCAGTGTCGAGGAAGAGCAGCTCGCGGCTGGCAACCCCAGCACCGAAGAGGCCGAGCCCATCAGTACAGTACAGTTTACAGTCTGCTTCTCCCTGGGTCCCCAGCTGATCTCCCCTTGTGACACTGTCCAGCTTGGTGCCTGGCCCCACAGTGCCTGCCTTGCCTTTGCCAGGCCTATAACCTGCAGCTTCCTGGGCCCCACTGCCTTCTCTTGCCCATTCTACTTCATTGACAGATGGCCCCCACGGCTCCCGGCCTCCAGATGTCCACAGGCTGCTACAAAGCCTTGAGTTCACCTGGGTCCACGAGCCCCCCTCTTCCAGGGCAGAGAGAAGGGGCCTCATCCCCTAGCCTGGAGCCCCTGGACTGCTCTCCCACCCATACGCCAGGTCCAGCTCCATATCTCACTTCTGCTTTTCTTTGCCACTGTAGATCATGATGTCACCAACAGCCAACCTCCTCTGGAGCTCATCTTTGTCAACGAAGAGTAAGTACAACTGTCCCTTTTCCAAGAGCCTCCCAGGGCCCGCTGGGGAGATGAGGAAAGATGGGCTCACGCACAGCCCTGCAGGCTCATGGACCAAGCTTGATCCAGTGTTGTCGCCATACTTAGGAGCCACTTGCCAAGATCTCCAGACGACCCCCTTAACCCCAGAATACTGTAGTGACAAAGAAACAGGAAGACCAGCCCCCATCTGGATGGATACAGGAATGCTCCATGTAGCTTCCAAGCATATTCCCCCAAAATTGTTGGCCCTCTTAGAGTAGCTCATTAATGAAAAAACACTCACATGGGGCCCGGCGGGATGGCTCAGTGGTCTAAAGCGCCTGCTTAGGAAAGCTTAGGCGGCTGCAGGGACCGTGGCTCGATCCCTGGCACCACATGCTGCACCAGTCCTGCCCACAGGGCAGGCTGAGATGGCCATAAAAATAAATAAACAAACAAACAAAAGTTCTGAAACAAGAAAAAAATAAAATTAAAGAAAAGAAAAAACAGTCACATAACGGATGTCAATAGAGGTTCTCAGACGATCACAAAGCATTTTCTAAATATTAGCTATAGGCTTACCAGACCTGGTCTTGTTATAATGGCAGAGAAAAATCAGAAAGCTTACCCTCCAAGTTTCAGACCCCAGACCTTTCCTTCGGAACACCAACATTCGGGTCTGTGGGGTGTCCCCTCCACAAGGACAGCAGCTGCCAATGCCCTCGTGGCAACGTCTCTCAATGGCTGCCTTTCCCTGACTCCTGGTGCCTGGCTGTCTCTGCCTCCCGGGAAGAGCCCCTGCGTGTGGATTTAGCCCAGTTCCTTCCTGTGCCCCCACCTTGAGAAGCTCAGGCTGCCGCTCCACTGCGTGTCTTTTCTCCTTGCCTTTGCTCTTTCTGTGTGAAAGCAGCAACCTGTGCTCCTGGAGCTGGCCCTAGCACCCGTGCTGAACGAGCAGGACTGCTTGGGGTTCTTTCACACCCAGGAGCTCCTTGTAGGCTGAAGATATCCTGACTGCTCTGTGTGGCCAGTTTGGGCAGAAGGGAAGGAAACACACAGCATCTCAAAAGAACGCGCCACTCCACACCTGTCACCTCCTGTGCTCCTCTGGCGAGCCATATCTCGCATGTGTGTCCAGCACTCTCTTCTATCCTCACAGTGGATGGGCTGGTGGCACCCACTGTCCTCACAGCTAAGACACTGAAAGCATCTATTGAACACTCAGGGAGCTGGTAATTCCAACAGGCTTCAGCTTCCCCTGTCTTCGAGGTGATAATTGGGTTCCCCAGGTGTGGGAGTGACTCAGGTGTGCAGTTAGCTGGGCCCTAGAGGTATAGCTGCTGACCAGAATTCTCCTACATCTTCTCCCTCTCTTGCTTTTGCCTGGGCACAGGCCAGGCCCTCTCCCCTCCAGTCCCCTCAGATAAGCATATCATAAGAGTCATTCACTAGATAATGAGGATGAAGTCAGGGCTCTCCAGTGAGACCAAGTGGCGCCTGTCTGGCCACTGCTAACTCCCAGCGCAGATCAAACACAGATGGAGGTAGTGATGCTGGCAGCATGGATGTCTTCTGGGGACAGAGGATGTCCTGAGGTATAAAGTCTGTCTTTAAGGGCCCAGCACCTAATAAGCACTGCTTGCTCAGTACTAAGAGTGTGACTGCCGCTTCAAAGGAAGCCAGCTGGCCCTATCTTGGGAGGAAGCAGGCCTCGTAGCTCCATGAATTCTTACAGCGCTGAAACAGTCAGGAAGATTAGGATGAGATGGTCCTCTTCATAGCCTAGAAACTGGACCCAATAGCTTGAGTTCCCCCACAGCAAACTCTAAGCTTGCGGATGAGAGCTCTCCTTTCCTGAAATCTGGCTGGCGCACTACAGTTTCCCCGTTTCCTTTGCTTCATTCCAGCATGTCCGCAGCAGACTTCGCTTCTCTGATGCACAAGGTATGGCCTCGAGTTTTTCCTGGGCTTTGAGAATACCTGGAAGTCCCTTGAGCCAACTCAAGGCCCAAGGTGTCTGGCAGCCTGTCCTACATCCCAGCAGCCCCCGTGGACATAAAGGTGGAGAGGGTTCACACAGTCCAAACCTGCAAGAGCCTAGGTCCTTCTGAACCCCAGCCCCGGGGACTGGGTTTAACCACATAAAGTATAACTTAACCTTTTTTATGGAGACCCAAGAGTTGCTTATCCAGATCTCAAGAGCCACTGATTCAAACTTGGGCTTCTTCTTGCCCATGAGGATTTCTTCATCGAGCTTACTACCAAAAGGGTCATGTTTGCAGGCAGAGCAAGGTCCCGTCACATGCTGCTGCTCAAATCCAACCCTGCTCTCCAAAGCCAGGTTTAGCGTTCTTTGTGAGAAGTGTAAATGACCAATGATACTTTAGACTATAATACTGGCTTTAAAAATCTTTTTTTTTTTTTGAGGTGTTCCTTCTGAGACAGTCTCACTATGCAGCTCAGGCTGGCTTTGAGCTCACTTTGTAGCCCAGGCTGGTTTTAAACTTGCAATGGTTCTCCTGCCTCAGCCTCCATAGTGCTGGGATTATAGGAATGCATGACCACATGCTAGCAAAAACTTTGTGATAAAAAATATACAGATATAGATATAGATATAGATATAGATATAATCTTTTATACTATGATGTCCTGGAAAGTCAGGCTCTTCTAGAAGAACAAAGTCAAGTTTGCCAGCTTTTGAGAGTCTCCTGGGATGGATATTTAACAGGAGTCATACAGAGGATATAGGCTGGGCAGTGTTCTCAGTTCACACTCTCTCTGCTTTCTGGTCTCTGAGTCTCCAGGTGACAGGCATGGGGTGGCCCTGGGATGGTCAAGGGATGCTTCCTCAGCCACCTGCATTCCTGTATCCTCTCCCTAATAGTGTAAACTCTGCCTAACAGAACCTGAATGGAGTACCCATGATCACCACACCCATCAAGGCAGCAAACGGGCACCACAGCAAGAAGCAGCAGCCACTGCAGGTAACAGAATCCAACCCTCTGGCCCTATTTCCTGCATAATGTGTCTGGTGCTTCCCAGGGGCACTGGTTCTGACACTGTGATGACATCAGGCTGGCGAGCTGCCACCAGGAACTCTCTGCTCACAGCCATTCCCGCCCTGCATGTACCATGTTGATCAAGTGCCAAGCTCACTAAGCTATAGCAAGGTGCTCTACTGCCTGGGCCTTGGCTCCTTCCAGTACAAATGCCGAGGCTGAGCTAGAGCAGAGGTGCTCAAGGGTATCTCAGTTACTCTTCTATCATTGCTGGGACAAATACCTGACACCCAAAATGAAGGAAGGAAAGGTTTATTTAGCTCACCGTTAATGGTCATTTCAGTCCATACTCAGCTGGCAGAGTGTGGCACATGGCAGATGGCAGCTGCTCACAGTGGTGACAAAGAGCAAGGGCAAATGGACTAGCAGTATCTCAGATGGCTAGCTAGCCTCTCTGACCTCCTTACATTGTTATGCAAATTACAGTAATCAATCACAAACTCCAGAAGCTGCCCCATGACTGCATAAGGCTTTGGGGGGACAACTAGACACAAACTATAATATTCTACTCCTTGACTCCCAAAGACTCATGCACATCCCTTTATACAAAAGGCATTTTAGCCCATCTCCAAGAACTGCCAAAGTCACAACAGTTCCAGCATTGCTGAAATGTGCAAGTCCCAAGTCTTCTCCAAGATTCAAGGCAAATTCCTAGCTGCGAGCCCCCATACAAGTGAAAAGTTAAACACTTGCAACATTCAAAGGCAGAAGATAAACATCACCATTCCAAAAGGTACACACAGCAGGATACCAAACACGGAGACCAAAGCAAGTTCAAAATCCAGCAGGACAAACATTAAGTCTTGTAGTTCTATGTGCAACATCTGAAGCAATCTGTGGCAAATTGTGAGCTTCATGTAGCTCTACCCCTATAGCATGCTTGGTGATAGCTCTCGTGGCTTCTCTTTTAGGCCTGCTTTGCTCCCTCTTTGTAGTTTCCCTTAGATGATCCACATTCCTGGCTTTTCCATACTTCTGGAGGTTCCACTGCAGATTAAGCTTCTCACTCTCTGCTTCACACAGTGCCCTTTCAAGGGTACACTGCTTGGCCTCTCATGTCTTCTGAAATCCAAGTGGGAGCCTTCTTAACCTCAGAACTCTTGCGTTCTGCAAGCACCTAACACCAATGCCATGTGGATGATGCCAAGGTCTGCTGCCAGCTGGAGTAGTAGCCAAGCTTTCTTCTGTCCTGGCTATAGAGATTGAGTGCCTAAATCACTGAGCACTCTGAACCTGATTCTGAGGAACAAATTTTCTATGCCACCCATAGAAAGTTCTGGATCTTGGTGTGGCTGTGGCCACCTTTCTCAACATGGTACCCTGTAGCTCTTCCCTGAATCCAAAGTCCTTCACCCTTGCAATTCTGAGGCTGTAAAGGGTAGAGACCTTCTGCCCCCTATGATGCCCTCAGGCTATATCCTTTCCATTCTCTGGTTCATTCTCAACAATGGAGATTCTCTCAGCTCTATCTTTGCATTCCACAGCTTTATTGGAGCGTATTTTCTGGCCAAATTCACATTTTACATCATCCTGCTGGGCTCTTTGCTGTTGACTCTCACCATAAATCTGACTAAAAGCCTCTAACAACAGCCATGCCACGGACCCAGGATTTGACTCTCTTGAGATTTCCTTTGTCAGATTAATCAGTTTGCCATGATTAATCTCAGTCTCAACAAAGTCTCTGAACACAAGCAAAACTTAGGCAAACTTTCTGCCAAGCCATAACACTGATGTTCTGGAGTCCAACAACCAATGCAGTCCTTCTTCCCAGCAAAAACCCTCCACAGACTGGTCTTTACAGTCAGGATTTCTATCAGCATTTTGCTCTTTTGACCTCTGACCCGAATCTCCCATACAGAACAGATGAAGCTTTTCCAGGTTCTCTTTCCTATCTCTTTCCATAAGTCATTCCCAAAAGTTCACAATCTACATGGTCAGGTAGTCACAGCAATGACCCTACTTCTCTGGTACCAAATTCTGTCATGGTTACTTTTCTCTTGTTGCTGGAACAAATAGCAGACACCCAAAATAAAGGAAGGAAAGGTTTATTTCATCACAGTTACTGAAGATTTCAGTCCGTACTCGGCTGGCTCCAAGGCAAGGTGGTACATGGCAGAGAGCAGCTGTTCATGGCACTGGCAAAGCACAAGAGCAAAGGGAATAGCAGCAGCTCAGGCAGCTAGCTAGCCTCTCTGCCCTCCTTGCATTGTAAGGCAAATTACCCGCCCCAGGACAGGCGCAGCGCCCATGCCCACAATAATCAATCACAAACTCCAGAAGCCATCCAATGACTGCATGAGGCATTGGGGGGGGGACAGCTATGCACAAACCATAACAAAGGGACACGCAAATATATTATTTTAATATCCCAAGATGGTCCACAAAGAAATTGTTTTTCTGTACAACCAAGGATTTTCCTGGTACTACACCATGGCTGTAAGGCAGAGAGATGAACTGAGGCCAAGAATGGGGACCCCATAATGGGAACGTCTTGATTCAAATCCAATCTCCCTGACCATTCACCCTCTACCTGGCAGATTTCCAGTTATAAAATAGACAAACGCCAATTCAAGGCGCCATTTATGTATTTTACACTGGGGATTGCAGGAAACCTTGGGATCCCTCCATGGTATCTTCTGGTCAGATCACTTTGGCCCTCCTATAATCCAGGACAAAGATTAAAAGTGATGGGAAAGGGGCCCAGCAGGATGGCTCAGTGGTCTAAAGTGCCTGCTTAGGAAAGCTTAGGCGGTTGCAGGGACCGCGGTTTGATCCCCGGCACCACATGCTGCACCAGCCCTGCCCTCAGGGCAGGATTGAGCCTGCCATAAACATAAATAAATCAACAAACAAAAATTCTGAAACAAGAAAAAAATAAAAATAAAAAATTCCAATAAATGAATAAATAAATAAACAAATAAAAGCAAATTTTTTTAAAAAAGTGATGGGAAGCAGTTGCCTTCCCCCCCCCCCCGCCCCCAGGTACTTTAGCCTGCTGAGCTATCTGGCCGGCCCTTTCTTTGCTTATTCTTCACAATATGGCAAAGCAAATACGGTTTTCCCCACTTTACAGAAGTAGAAACCACATCTCAAGGCACCACCTCGTTGATATACAGTAGAAATGAGGATTTATCTGACACCAATGCTTCAAACCTTCCCTCTGCCCCATGGGGCCTCCTACCTCTTAAGCGCTGTATGCTGGACAGCCCAAGCTGGGTTTTGTCCTTTGATAGGAAAAGCCACTAGTCCTAACCCAAGGCTCCAGGAACCAGGAGCTGAACAGAAAATACCGATCGCAGCATGACCAGATGGTCTGCAAGTGCCTCTCCCTGAGCATATCCTACGCTGCGACCATCGGCGGCCTGACCACCATCATTGGCACCTCCACCAGCCTCATTTTCCTGGAACATTTCAACAAGTAAGTCATTTACTCAAGGGTAAGTCAACCACCCAGAGGGCATCAGGACCTGGGCCAGGGGTGAGGGCACAGCAGCAGAGAAGGCAGCGTGGTCTCTGTCCAGGAGGGAAAGACAAGGGAGTCTTTATGGCTGAAAGTGATCATGAAGTCCCAGCCTTGGCTAGGAACGCTTCCCTGTCTGGAGGAGAAAACGCTCCCCACAGAGGTGGCGATGAATTGCTACCTGAAGGATGAGCCAGCCAAGGTAAACTGGATGGAAGAAGGCTTCCCACGCAGGACAGTGTGCAGGAGGCTCTGAGACAGGGCAGCAGAGCCCACCAAAAGAAGGCCAGAGGAGGCCAGAGAGGCAGACGGCTGAAGGCCCAAGCACGCTGTAGGCCTGAGATCAGATGTCAGCGGGAAGGCAGTGAGCAGCCTTCACCGAATGTGACACAGGGAGCAAGGCGAGCAGATTTAGGGTTTTGAAATCTCATTCTGGATGCAAAATCAGAGAACAAGTTGAAAAGCAAGAAGACAATGTAGGACACTGCCACCCAGGAGAGGTCTTGGAAGACAGTGCCATGTGATGACAGTCCCAGAGAGGTCAAGAAATGGTCATTCTGAGAGCTATTCAGAGGTGACTTAACTAGTCTTGGTAGGACTAGTAAGAGAGGCCAAGACGACTCTCTGGCTCCTACCTATAACAGCCAGGGAAAACAGAGGGAAAAGTTGAAGAATGAGACTTTTTTGATTTTTGAAAAGGTGACATAGACTCTGAAGAGGAGCATTTAGGCCGGAAGTGTGCCCTTGAGTCTGTGGCCTATAGAAGGGTTGCAAAGATGGAACCCAGGGCCTCGCACAGGCTGAGCAAGTGCTCTGCCACTGAGTTACAGCCTCAGTCTTTAGAAATTATTAATAATCCTTGCAAATGAGCTCCTTATTTCCATTTGGACCCTTGGTAAAGGAAGCCATGAGGGTAGAAATCGCTTGAAAGATGGAAAGTGGAACAAAGGGCATGAAGATTAACTAAGGTAGACTTCAAAAGAGAGAACACACCCACCCTCCTGCCAGACAGTGAAGAGGAAATCTGGGCACACCAGTGGCACTCTTCCTAAGGAGGGAAATGTTTGGGGTAGGGGGAGGGGGTGACTGCCATTCTGAATGCAGTAATAATGACGACACAAAACAAGGAGGGAAATGCAGCCCTGTAATACAGTGACAGTATGGTTTCTGGTGACCCAGACAAGAGGAATTCAGCCAGAAGGTGGATTTCATTGAGCTGAGGAATAAAATGGAAACGACTAAGAGGAAGCAGATGCATACACAGTCAAATGTTCTGCAATTGCAGTGGGCCACCAGTGAAGCTTGTAATGTTGGAGGCTATTGAATCTAAGCCTCCTAAA
>PVJA010022565.1:0-15000 GCA_004027025.1 Myocastor coypus | reverse complement strand
ACACATTCTCACTTCTGTGGGGGGCACACAGACACACATGTGCTGACAGGCACACCACATCACACAGTTTCTTTTGGTTGTGAACAAACCAAGTGTGTAAAAGCAACTGTGTGTAAGCACCCATGCCCAAGTCCCTAGATGTCACCTCACTTAGATCCATGACAGACAGGCACAGATGGGCAGGCCCAGAAGGCTGGGGGGAGGGGGGTAAGTGGGAGGCTGAGGAACTGGGTGGACAGAAGCAGAATAGGAAAATAGGAGAGCAACGGAGAGACAGAGTGAGGAGGCAAAAGGTGACCGCCACGCCTGCCACCCGGGGTGCTTTAGTGGTGGCTTGAGCTGTTCTCTTCTGGGCCTCAGAATCATGTTCTCCCCACTCTGCTCATTCCCTTCTCAGCTTTAAAGAGACCTGTTCTCTGAGTAAGAAGAAGAAGACCAAGAGGGAAGAGTTATCAGAGAGGAGGATCCAGGAGGAGTATGCGAAGCTGGGGGACATTAGGTAAAAGCCCCCACGGCCCTCTGCCCTTCTCTGGGATGGGCGCAGCTGCAAAGGCAAGTGCAGGAGCAGCCACATTCCTGACAGCCCTAGCCCCAGGGGAAGGGCCCACAACCACAAGTCCAGGGACTGAGAAGAGCCTATTCAATGCCAAACGCAAGCTGGCCCAGATTTCAGGGGCTGCCTCTCCCTCATGCTACACTCAGGAGTCTGAGGTACAGATGGAAGAAAAATGGCAGAAAGACTGAACAGCCCCGCTCTTGGTCTGTGATGGTTTCTGCCAAAGTCAACAGGCCTTGTGTTGTTCAAGTGGGCCACAACAGGACTCAAAGTCACTCCTAGTCATTGGGGCCCTGTACTTATTTTTTGTTTTTGTTTTGTGAGACAGGGTCTCATTAGTAAGTTCAGGCTGGCCCTGAATGCACTATGTTGTCCAGGCTGGTCACTAACTCCAGTGATCCTCCTGTCTCACAGTTACAGGATTGTGTCACCACACCCGGCTTGGTGCTGTAATTAGAGTACAGCAAACATCAAATACAGGTTTGAAGACAGAAGGTCTAAAAAGTCACTAAAAGTCAGGTACTCTGGCACACGCCTGTACATCCTCTCTACTTAGGAGACCAAGGCAGTACAAGTTAGAGGCCCACCTGGGCAGCTTGGAGAGATCTTGTCACAGAATGAAAAATAAAAAGGACTGGGGACCTACCTGAGGGTACAACTGCCCCTGGGTCTGATCCCCAGTATAGTCAGAGACAGAAAGAGAGACAGAGTGGGAGACAGACAGACAGACAGACAGAGATAGACAGACAGACACACACACACACACACACATACACACACAGATCACTAACCAATCCTCAGCCACTTCTCCTTTTAGAGCAGTTGGCAGGTACCACATGGGTAAAGTAACAATTCTGGTAGACATTTATTCTTTTTTTTTTTTTAGAAATTTATTCTTTTAAGCTTTTAAGTTACAAAAGGAATACATGTTCCCTGCAGAACTTTAGAAAACAGAAGAGTCTAAGGAATGATTAAAATTAATCTGGATACTGCTCATACCTGTTAAGACGGTACTTCTTTCTACCCTTTTCTATGCAAAATTATGCCTTTTGTTAAAATATATACTGAACATACTTGTATTTCTTGCCTTTTCTCATTTAACATTGTATTACTACTACAATTCTATAGCATCAATTGGGCTGTGGAAACACGATTACTGATTAATGCATCGTATTTTAACATACACTGTAGTTGCAGCAAACTGAGTTCAGTGACATGGAACAGCATTCGATAAACAACAAAAGGTCTGTGCCCACTGTTTAACGGGCCCCGGTTCTGTGTACATTTCCAGTTACTGTCTTAGAGGAAGGCAGCGACCTCGCTGAGGGTCCTGCTGAGTGTGGCCTCAGGCCCCACAGATTCCTGCTTCCCCTGCACGGCACCCGAGGCTGCTCACTACGGCACTCATTCCCCTCACAGGCTTTAGGTGACTTCTGGTAACCGCAGCGCTGCATCTTCTCGCTTCCCACCCAAATCTCTCTGGGAACGATGGCGAATGCCACGTTGTGGCTTCCTCTTGTCAGCTCTCTTCCCACTGCACAGCCGGCCGCTCCCTGGTTAAGCAGATGCTGCTTTGTAGCTCAAGGGTTGAGGCTATGAATCCAGGAGCTTCCGGAAGTAAAGTCAAGAGCTGAGAGAAACTCCCCAGTTCCTGAAGCAGGGCTTTCTGATTCATTTTATAGCTACCCTGAGATGGTGACTGGATTTTTCTTCATCCTGATGACTGTGCTGTGGTTTACCCGGGAGCCTGGCTTTGTCCCTGGCTGGGATTCCTTCTTTGAAAAGTAAGTGATCCATACGGGGTCCTCCTTGAAAAGCACCTCCTCCACACACTGCTCAAGCAGTAACCACCAGCGGATGCCCCCTGTCCACAGCTCTCAGGGCAGACACAAACCAGGAAGCCTTTGCTCCTGAGAAATCTGCTCACTCTAGAGAAGTAGCAGTGGGAAGCCAGGAAGGAAGCACAGTGCTTAGAGAATCCTCAGCTGCAGGCATGCCATGCAGCTGTGGCTCAGCTATGGAGCTTTACTCTTCTTAACAAGCTCTGGGAACCTCAGCTATCTCACAGCATGCTGGGACTTAAAAGGAGAACATGTACATAAAGTGTCAACTGCAAAAGGGCCTCTGAAGCTAAAGCTTTGGAAGGAAGGAGCGGCCAGGGGAGACACACACCAGCCTCAGGGCCACTCCTGCACATGGCCCAAGGGCCTGGATCCCCAGGCACGGATGCCAGCCCTCTGAGCACCAGCTTCTTGTCTGTGGAGGCACATACACGGAGTATGACCTGACAGAAGGAAGGTTCAGGCTTTTCAGCTATGCCTCACCTGCACAGCTCCTGGCCACTCCTTCGAGACCTCATCCCAACTCACAGCCCCACCAGCTCCCACTAAGACAAGTCCACTTACCAGGCCCAGCACTAAGACTCGGGCTGTTGCCCACGAGTCCACCACAAGACCCTATGCCAACAGCTGGGAAGAAGCCAGGTTGCTCTCAGCCCTAGACTGAATCCTAAAAAGAGGCCCTGTATTGAGACAGACTGCCCTGAGGACTCCCAGCACTCCTCCTCCAGCCCTGTTTGTCTCTTTCCTAGGAAAGGCTACCGCACGGATGCCACGGTCTCCGTCTTCCTCGGCTTCCTCCTGTTCCTCATTCCATCCAAGAGGCCCTGCTTTGGGAAAAAGAATGACGGTAAGGGAAGGTTCAAGGGAAAAAGTGGGGGACACCTCAGCCAGTGTTTTCCAAAAGAGACCCGTCAGCCTCCCCAGAAACAGCAGTGCAGTCTGCCAGATATCCCAAGTCATGCACCAGCCCCCCATCTCCACAAACCAGGTGAGGCCAGGCTTACTGGGCTCTCCCCCTGTGATCCAGGGACGACCTATGAGTGCTCCCTGGGGATAGAGCCCATCATCACATGGAAGGACTTCCAGAAAACTATGCCATGGGAGATCGTCATCCTGGTGGGAGGAGGCTACGCCCTGGCTTCTGGAAGCAAGGTAATCTTTCAGTCCTGTTCTGGCAGGTTACATGTTTATCCAGAACCTCTACCCTTGGCAGAAAAGGCTCACAGCAGCTGAGGGAGAACGCATGGTCACCGGGTCACAGTCAAAGATAGCAGCAGATCAGGACAGATGTTCTGTCTCTCCCTGACCTTCCCAGAGCTGCTAAGAACAGAGTCCAGGTCGGCTGTGCCCCGGGTCATGACACAGGCTCTTGTACCTCTTTTATGGGTCTCACACCACCCCACTAGCAAAAGGCTCACTGGGTTTTGCAGCCATCTGCTCTGAAGTCTAACAACACAGATAAGCAACAGCCCTCTGAGGGGCCAGGGGTGCCCCAAGGGCCAATGTGGTAAACTATCCTACTGGTCTATTCATGCAGACTGAGCACCTGCAATTATTTTTGGGTGTGGGGAGCAGGTTGACATAGGGTCTTGATATACAGTTCATGCTGGCCCAGACCACATTTTGTACCCCAGGCTGGCCTCAAACTCATAGCAATCTTCCTGCCTCAGCCTCCCACTATAGGTGTGTACCACCACACCCAACCCTGGAGAATCTTTACTGAAATCAATGTAAAAATTGCTTTATTTGGGCTGGGGAAATAGCTCAGCAGTCTAAGCATCTGCCTGCCAAGCACAAAGTCCCCCAAGTTCAATCCCTAGTACACATGCCACACTGTCCCAGAACCTCAGGTACACCATGCCAGTCCCCAAACCAGGCGTGGTGGTGCATGCCTATAATCCCAGCACTGAGGAGGCTGAGACAAGAGGATCTCTACACATCCAAACTGGGTAGCAAGACCCTGCATTCAAAACAAAACAAAACAATTCTTGATTTTCTAGCTGGGGACATTCAGGATCAGATCATTTTAGTAGGGCTAGTGGGAAGCAGCTGAAGTCCCTACAGCATCAGCCCTTCCTGAGCTAAGAGGAGCCTGAACCCATCTCCTCCCCAGTGGGACATCTCTCCCCAGCACACCCCGGGGTTGGACTCTCCAGGACCCAGCACTCACTGTGCCAAAGATGACTGCTTTCTACCTCAGCCCACGTGTTCTTTCCTTTCTATGTACCATCACTGTTGGCTTTGGCTCTGCACTCAGGTACCTTCTGCTAGGCAGTTAAGTATTAAAACAAATACATTTACTGGTTGTTTGTTCCCCCGCCCCAAACTAAAGCCGGTTAGCCCTTTCAACCATTCTTTAAGAAGGTCGCCCTCCCGGCCTGTCCCTCAGGACTCACCGGTTCTCTCCAGTTTCACTCCAAAATGATGGGGGTGGTCAGTGTGCTGCAAAGCAGGCCAGTTACTTTATCCAAGCCTGCCTTGCACCTCTGAGGCAAGCACCACCTGAATTTTATAGAAGCTTCTACAAGGCTTCCTGGCTGCAGATCAACATTTCTGTTGAAATTGTAGTCACTGCAACCTATCATTCTTTTTATTGGTGGCCACTAATAAACCTTAATCCTTTGTGTATCCTGTATATATGCTGTCCAGAATTATAACTCAAAGAATGAGATAGTATATTTATCTTTAGTAATTTCATTACTTTTAGCTCAAGCCTAGGCCAGCAAGACCTTTTTCTCTTAATCAAAATCATGCACATCTTGGGCCAGGAGTGGTGGTGCATGCCTGTAATCCCAGCACTCTGGAGGCTGAGGCAGGAGGACAGCTGCACGAGAGACCAGCCTGGGCTACCAAGTGAGCTCAAGGCCAGCCTGAGCTGCATAGCAAAACCCTGTCTCAAAAAGATAAACAACAGAAATCAGAGCAGCAGGAATGAGGAATAGACAAGAAGACAAAAACTGGTGGGCAAGACGACCCCAGGAGTAACAACATGGGTGCTTAGTTATACCTCTGCAAAGTTAGCAGCCGTGATACTAACCAGTCAGGAGGCTTATCTCAGGACTGAGGTAGCTGGTCTGCTTTAGGCACTGAGGCCTAGTCCCGCTTTCCCACATTGGACCAATTTTCCAGCTTCCATGGCTCCCAACAGCTGCTATTCCTACAAAACCTTCTGATTCTATTAATTTCAATACTGTAACAATTCAAGTAAAATCTATACAATTCTGAGTTTGAAATAATTTCAGAGCCTTGGGACTAATGAGGAAAACACAACGTGAAATATTTTCATACCAAGAATTTTAAAAATTAAGACTTCCTGTGTTGTGCTTTTTCTAGTTTTGCAATCTAATTTGTCCATTCATTTCAAATTGTGGTTTAAAGAGTTCTGCTGGAAAATTGCCATGAAATTGTTTCACTTTATTTACCACTTGGATAAGACAGTAAATAAAACGGGAGCTGGGGAGATGGCTCCGAGGCACAAGTGCCTGCTGGGCAAGTGCAAGGTCGTGAGTTTGAACCCCAGTCCCACCAAAAAAAAAAAAAAAAAAAAAAAAAAAAAAAAAAAAAAAAAAAAAAAAAAAAAAAAAAAACAGTAAATAAAACATATATATATATATATATATATATATATATATATATATATATATATATATATACTGTTCCATCTCCATGCAACTAACTGGTCTTCCCTTGTATCTGGGACGAAGGAGCAAGGCCCTGGGCCAACTGTGGACTGGGACAGGGTCCACAGACTCAGTCACTGAAAACACAGAGGAAGCAAAGCTCCCTGGGCAGAAGTGGCTCTGGCAGAGAGCACTCTGAGAGCCCTGAGCGTCAGCTGTCACTGAGCTCACCATGAGGGTGTGAGGGTGCTGCAGAGATCACATGACCTTGTAGAGAGAGCCTGCAGACAGGGCTGAAGGCGACCCTAACAGTGCACACCAGGAGCAGGACTTCCAGCAGGAAGAATCACAGCAGTCTCAGCTTCCTTCCAGCCCCTGCCTTCCATGGCTTCACTGCCTTTGCGGTCTCTAAGAGAACCTTCAGAAAACTCCAAGCACAATGCCATACAAGGGACAGCAGGAGGGAGAACACATACGGCCGCCAAGGGCTTTTAGCACAAAATCTCAATAGCAGCTGGACATAGGGCGCACACATGTAATCCCAGCACTCTGGGAGGCTGAGGCAGGAAGATCACAAACCCAATCCCAACCAGGGCAATTTAGCAAGATTATCTATTAACAAATTACAAAAGGCTTAAAAGTGTAGCTCAGTGCAAAGGCCCTGGGTTCACTCCAATCCCCAGTACCAAAACAAAAACCTCAGTCCTTCATTTTTAAGAGACAAGAGGCAGCCTCACCATTGGCAGATGAATGCCTTCCGACCCAAAGAATTATTCCAAATGGATATATGATTTGAGCGAATAAATGTTGCTACTGAGAAAGAGTTAACCTAGGGACTTGGGAGATAGATAGCTCAGTGGCATAAGCACCTGCCTGGCAAGCACAAGGTCCCAAGTTCAATCCCTGGTACCACAATAAATAAGCAAAGGAAGGAAGGAAGGGAAGGGAAGGGAAGGGAAGGGAAGGGAAGGGAAGGGAAGGGAAGGGAAGGGAAGGGAAGGGAAGGGAAGGGAAGGGAAGAGAAGGGAAGGGAAGGAGAAGGAAGTCAACCTTCCAAAAGCAGTGGCAGCCAGTAGGTGTCAGCCACGAAGGGACTTGAACCTGGAAAAGGCTGAGGCTGAACAACTATGCAGTAGGCAAGCAAGGCACCTTTGCCAGTAAATGGAGACAGACTTCCAAGCCCTCACCCTTTGTTACACATGAGAAACTAAGACACTAAAGATAGAGTGAAGGAGCAAAGACCTCCAGCCCCTGCCTAGCTAGAGTCCTGGGGAGACAGCACCCAAAAACTAAATGAGACAAAAATCACAGAAAAGGCATTTTTGCCACCTGTAATGTGCACCTCTTCTTGACCCATTACTCGAATGCCTCTCTGCAGAGCTCTGGCCTCTCCACATGGATCGGGCAGCAGATGCTGTGCCTGAGCAGCCTCCCACCGTGGGCTGTCACTCTACTGGCATGCATCCTGGTGTCCATTGTCACTGAGTTTGTCAGCAATCCAGCCACTATCACCATCTTCCTGCCCATTGTGTGTAGTCTGGTGAGTAGATGGGGGCCAGGGGAAGCAGGCTCCAGGGAGCAGCTTCTATGGCTGAACCCTCTCCCCTGGCCGCAACCCACAACTTCCATGGAGGGGGCTCAAACCACAGTTTGAAACTTGCCAAGTGACAATTAATACCTAAGAAGGCACATGAATAAATCACAGCAAAGTGTTAGAAACTCTTCTCCAAAAGAACAGTATTAATTCAAAGGCGGTTCTGAATGAAAACAGAGGAGTGGACGAAGCCCCAGAGATCCATTTCCCCACAGACATCATCCACCTTTCTCTCCTGAGATGAAGCCTAACAGAAGGCCCAGAAGGATAACCCCAGAAAACAGGGCAAAATGCACAGCTGCACACAGCAAGTGCTCAGGTCTAACGACCGTCGCTACCTCTAGCCAGTTCCACAGAGCAGTCAGAGTAAGTCCAGCCTCGCCCCATGCAGCAGGTCAGTTTGTTACCAATAGAACGGGAGAGGGCACCACCTGCCAGATCTTAGCCTAGCAAAGTAGCCACAAAGGTAAGGCCCAAGCTGTATCTGTCCCTGTGCAGAAGGTGGAATCCTACCCTGTCCCTAGGAAAAAAGACTTCTCTGCTCTAACTCCAAGCTCTCCCCAGCCACCCTCTGCCCAGTATTTAGTGTCCTCAACTTCTCCTCTCTGTTGTCTAGCTGTGTGAGAACTACAGAACTATGGCAACACTGAGACCAAGACCATGCATTCAGCCCCAAATAAAGCAATTTATTTTCCCTGAGGTAAAAACCCTCAGCAGCTCAGCAGCCGAAGGTGAGGGATCCTTGCTTCAATCAAAGCAGCTATTTGTGAGAATTTTGTTTGAACAAAGAATTTCTCCACTAAAGAACAAAGTTAAAATGGGGTATGGTAATGCATGCTTGTAATCTCAGCACTCTTGGAAACGAAGACAGTACAGTCACAAATTTGAGCATAACCTGGACAATTCAGTGATTTAGCAAAAAAAAAAAAATGTTCCAAGACTAAAAATAAAAAGACCTGGAGATACAGGGGCTCATTCAGGTCACCAAGAACACCACGTGTCCCAGAGGACAGGAATCTCAGTAGCCTCAGCTCACAGCATCCAGTTAAGGTTACCCAGCACCACGCCACCATCCATGCAAGCAAAGCATGTTCATGCACAAGCAATGTGAGGCCAATCTCAAAGTTAACATTTCTGTGACTTCTCTCTTCTCCTCAGTCCGAAACGCTGCACATAAACCCACTCTACACCCTGATCCCAGTCACCATGTGCATCTCCTTTGCAGTGATGCTGCCAGTGGGCAACCCTCCCAATGCTATCGTCTTCGGCTATGGGCACTGCCAGATCAAAGACATGGTGAGTAGTGGGCCCCTCCCTGCAGGCCAGCGCCTCCGGGTGGGGACGGGTAGCCACACAACTGTCTCACAGAGTTTACTATTGTGTAGCAGGACCCTGATCTGTCAACACTGTTCAGTGTGGGAGAACAAACAGTAACCATCAGAAGGCTCTGCTTGGTCCCTAGCTCCCAGAATAGCGGTGATGTGCTCTCCCAACCCTTACCCGGATGCAGCAGCAGGGGTTTGGTCCCCAGCTTGCTGTGCCAACTCCACCCCCAGGGCACAATGAAACAGCAATTGAGGCTGGGCCTGCTGGCTCATGGCTGTAATCCCAACTCTTGGGAGGCTGAACACAGATCACTAGGAGTCCAATCTATGTAGTGAGACCCTGGAGACCCTTACTAAAATATTAAAAAAAAAAAAAAAATTGCTCATCAAAGTCATCATCAGTGCTACCTCAGGGACAGGCGTCCAGGTCACCTCCCTCAATGCATGTAACCTTGCAGCAGCTCACACTGGTTTCTCCACCACCCACCCTCACCCTGCCTGCTGAGCTGGAGCCTAAGGAACAAACAGCACTTGTCTGAGGCACTGAATGACAAGAAAAGAGCCCATTCCGGGTCCCGGTCCTGGCTAGGACACTAACTTCAGCTTCTATTTCAAATCCTGCTAAGACAGCGGTTCTCAATCTGTGGGTCACAACCCTGGCGGGAATCGCCTAAAGCCATTGAAAAATGTTATTTATTACATTCTGAATCATAACTGTAGCAAAATTACAGTTTTGAAGTAGCCACCAACATTATTTTTTGGTTTGGGGTCACCACAACATGAGGAACTGTATTGTGGAGTCACAGCATTAGAAAGGTTGAGAACCACTGTGCTAAGAGGTCACAACTCCATACTCACTGTGGTCCCTTTGAGCTCTAAAGCACCTTCACTTAGCTCCTTAGAACCTGCTTTCTCAGCTGCTGGGAAGCAGGGGCTATTATGCATGTCAAAGGCCCAGGCAGCTAGGATGGAGGAGTCCAGGCTTCCAGTCAGAGGCAAGAGAGGACTTTCAGTCATTTGCCTGAAATGATTTCCCATTTTCCTTGTCAATTTCCCAGTTTAATGCCAGTAAGTGGACCAGTCTGGCTACATGCTGCATACTTGGTTACTTCCTGGAAGGCCACCAGTAGTCAAGCTGCACCCATTTCTCCATCTGACCCTGGCTGGGCCAGTCCATGGTCTCGCATAATAGCCTCCACCTGCACCAGTGCCATGGTCAGTCACTGAGGTGCAGTTCCCCCAAAGGAAGAGGCCAGAAAGCTGGCAGGCCTGCTGCCTTCCTGTAGAACTGGCATAGGCGGCTGACCTCTGACACTCCCCCACCAAGGTACCCTAACTCCCTAAGCTGTTCCTTGGAGAGGTAAAAGGTACCAGTGGCAAAGCCTTCGTGTACTGCAGCTCTTGAGTTAAGCTTTTCATCACTGTGACCAATACCTGAGAAAAACTACCTAAAGAAGGATAGGTCTAGGGTGGCTTAACTACCTGGATGTTTCAGTCCATGGTCAGTGGTTCCACTGCTGCAGGCCCGAGGTGAGCTAGAAGAGCGTGAAGTGAAGCTCCTCTTCCCTCATGGCAGCCCAGAAGTAGAGAGAGGGAAGTAACCAGAGAAGGAGCCTGGGACCAGAAGAATCCCCAAGGTCACCAGCCGGTGATCCCCTCCCTTCAGTTAGGCCCCACCTCCTGTTTCTATCAAACTGTGACCTCATTAATAGGTTAATCCACGATGAAGGCCCACAGGGCCCAGGCATTTCCCCTACTTGTCAACTTACAATCAAGACCTCAGCACATGAGTTGGGGGTGGGAGGCACTTCAACTCCTAGTTATAGTTCCTTCTGTGTGAGCACAGAAAAGCTCTGAGAAGTCCTGCTTTAGACAGAGATTGTTATCATATGTCCCTACAGTTTCACTGCAAAAATCTCTCTAACCATTCCAAGATCAGTGTCCCCAGTAACAGTGTCCGCTGGATACTGACACTGCTGACAAGAAGTGATGATTGCCCTGGGTCAGCCCCCATCCTTTGCAGTCCCGTCTTCCAGAGTCCACCTGACAAGGCAACACAAGCAGCCCAGGTAGTGACTATAACCATGCATAGAGCAAGGTCGAGGCTGGGGGCCTAGACATGGCTCTCTGAGGGACTGTGCTGCCACCTGGTCATGGCCTTTGGCTTGTGTCTGCAGGTGAAAGCTGGCCTGGGAGTCAACGTCATTGGCCTGGTGGTAGTGATGGTGGCCATCAACACCTGGGGAGTTAGTCTCTTCCATCTGGACACCTTTCCAGCCTGGGCTAAGGTTAGTAACATCACTGATCAGGCCTAAAATCAGTGGACAAATTGGTCAAGCCAAAGGAGCTATACTCAGCCAAATCTGCACCACAGAGAAGACCACAGGCACACCAGGCCCAGGCTGGAGGGCAATCCTGCAGAAGATCTGCCATCTACCATCTTGGCGAAGAGTAGGGGTCCTCCAGCCCCCACACTATGTGCTTGGCTGTTGGGGGTCTCCTCTCCGACCCACCTGCCTTAGCACCATCAGTCAAGAAAACCCAGAATTGTTCTGTGTGTCTGGTCCTCCCGATGGACTCTGAAGCCAGAAAAAGAAAACCTGTCTTACTTGCCCCTGAGGGGCAAAGCCTCACAGGCTGAGCAGCCTCCTAGGTTTATGGAAGATGTTCTCAGGAGCTGAAGGAGATACCCGAGTAGTTCCAGCTTTGCAGTGAAAATAGTAAGATCTCCCTTGGGAAGACACCTGACCAAGAACTTGAGCAGTTGCAATTGTTTCTAAGGTTTTCCCACACACAAAAATTGGGTCTTTGTTGTACTCCTTTTAATCATTATTTTGAATTCATCTGATACAGCTCTCTTCAATGGCTCCCCATTACCTTGGTACCACCTTCCTGTAAAGGAAGTATTCCCCCTGAGAAAGAAGGTGGCATTATTTTGTCAAAGGAAAAGTAGAGAAAAGATACTGTGGTTAGCATCTTTCTCCCTACACTAACCCGAAAACACCACTGCTTGGCCAAGTGTGGGAAGGCGGGGCTTTACACTTGTCTTACTGGGAAGACTAAAACGACAATTGAGACAACAGCACTGTTATTGCTATTACAATGGTGTAGTTCTGGTTTTAATGAGTATTTCCTAGCCTAAGAAGACAAAGATAGTACTCAGAGGTCCAAACTTGTCAGTCACTTCCTCCTACACAAGTGAGCCGCTTGAGAAGATAAAGGTACCCGTACATCTTGAGTCTGCCTGGGAAACACCTACCATGTCATAAGGCAGGGAACAGGACTTATAGCTCAATGGTAGAGTATTTGCCTAGCATATGCGCAAGGCCATAAGTTCAATCCTCAGAACTGCAAGAAGAAAACAATGTACAACACTGTTCAAACGATAGCTGCTCAAAAAAATGTCCCTGATGAGTGAATCACTGCCAAGCAAGGCCTCTGCTCTCTTTCTAGAACACCACATCATTTCTACTGCCGAAGATAGTTCTCTCTTTCTGCAGTTTGCTGCCACTATATATTTCTGATTGCAATGATTAACTCTTGCTGAATGTCTTAGGGGAAAAGGAGTGTGCTCTAACTACTGTACTATAAATGACTACTGAAAGCACACGCAATAATTACAATAATTACAATAATTTATCTACAAAAAGCACACCTTTAGCTGGTTAATTGAAAATGAGTTGCAACTTCTTTTAAGCCAGTCAACACAGGCACACTCCACCTACAGAGTGTGACCCAACAGGTTTAACCAAGAGTATTCACTGCTTTTGCCCTGTTGATTGGCTTCGCCCACACTTGGCCAATGTAATAGTGAAGAGCCTGTGAGCCCAAAAGAAATACCTGTGTTAGGTATGCTACTTTTGATCAAGCCATCCTCCCTACAGTCAGTTCACTTCAACATGGTCAAGAGTCAGGTTGTTACTGCTGTTGCCAGGTCAACCACATCATCCTATTACTGAACTCAGACTCTAAGCTTCTAAGCCAGATGACAAAACAAAGGCACAGAAAATATGGAAGCTTCTGGGAATACAGTAAAAAAAAAACTAGAGAAAGAAAGATTGACAGAGAATGAAAAGCACCGAGAATTACTGGGCACTGCTCAGCTGTCTGAGCCTGAGTCACTCCTGAAGGGGAGGCAGGACCAGCTCTGTCTCAGCAGCTGCTGCCAGGGCTCCTCAGCCAGTGTTTTACTGCCATCTGGCTCATGGGCTGCTCTCAGAACCACCAGTGTTCCTTCCCAAGTCCAGAAACTCAGGACAAACAAGACTTCTCATGCCAGTTATAGGGGGTGGCAGTCCCATCAGCAGGCTAGAAAGCCCTCCTTAGTAGGCTCTCAGTGTCACCTCACTGTATGGGTGGAAGAGCTCTAAATGCTCAGCCAACACCAGCTCACTTTCCACATGATGAAACTGAGAGCCAAAGACTCTGAATAGAGCCAGCCATGCTTTATCCTCAAGTCAATTAGGAATCAAATGTGCTCAGTCAAAGCTGCCTTTAAAATTCCACCATATCCCATAAAAGACATGGCATCCAATCTTCTGCGCTGGTATTTATATATCACAAAACTGTACACGTTGTCATCTTTCAACTTTTAAAATCACTGCTTTTCTTTCCACTGTCAGAGCAGATCCATTTCTTTGGCTGGTCATCAGGTCCAGCTGGGCCCTGTGCATCCACAGATTCTACATCAGTGGATTCAATCAACCTCAAATCAAAACATTAAAAAAGAACTCAATCTATACTTTGAAGTTTTTGTCACACAGCATTCATGCAGCACTGGGTGACGTAAGTAATCAAAACGGTACAGGAGGATGCACATAGGCCAGGTGTGGGTACTGTGCCACCACATATAGACTAGATCATGTGCAGCTTGTGGTACCCACAAGAGTGCAGGTGGAGAAGTGGAACCCACTCCCTGTGGCCAGTGAAGGACCAGCATCACTGGCTGTCGACATTGGGACTGTATTCCTTGAAATAGTCCCTGCAAACGAAGGATCTTTCAGTACTGCAAGATGCTTGGAACAACGGAACACAAAGGCAAATGAGTAGCCTGAGAACACACAGGGCTTATGCTGAGAGGCATAAGCTCCTGCGCTGTGCACACAGCCCCTATCCAGGCCATGCAGCTGTGCAAACGTACGATGCAACTGTACAACTTACATGCACTACCACCAAGGCAGTGGTTATGGCATACTTGGGACCCATGTTTACAATACCCTTTCCCTGAGCACTTTGCCTAAAACTTCAATCAACTCTTTTTTCTTTTTCCCCAGAGTCTTACAAAACATACCACTGGTCGGGTCTTTGGCTCTTGATTGAATATGTTGCAACCAGACTTAGGAAAGTTAAAAGGTGAACACCCAAAATTCTAAGTGTCACAAACTCCCTACTAAGACTAGGCAAGGAAGATTAAAATTAGATCCATACTTTTCACCATAAACTAAATTCAAAGTGGATCAAAGATATAAATATTAAAAGAGAAACATTTAATCTGCTGATAGAATATGTAAAACCCTTGAAGGCATTGGTGTAGGGACTTATGAATAAAACCCCAATTGCACATATCTCAAAAAATCAACAACTAGGTCTCATCTTTTTAAAAAGCTTTTGTACAACAGTGAAGAGATAACCCACAATGTGGGGATAAAAAAAAAAAAGGTTAGCCAGCTCCTTCCTCAGATAAATGATTACTATGGAGAACACATAAAGAACTCAAAAAGATCAGGCCTAAAAAATTTAAAGATCTAATCCAAAAACAGGCATCTGGGATGATATATACTTCTCAGATGAACTTTACTTTATTAAGTCTGCAGTATTACAACAGCAAATATATGAAAAAATGTTCAATATCACTGGTCATTTGAGATATAAATTAAAATAACACTAAGATTCCATCTCACTCCAGAAAGAATGGCTGTCTAGAATTAGTAAGACTGGGTGTGGTGGCATGTGCCTGTAATCCCAGCACTTGGGAGGCTGAAAACAAGATTACTGAGTCCGATCTGTGTAGTGGAGACCCTATAGATCCTATACTACATACACAAGGGAGGGAGGGAGGAAGGGA
>PVJA010022564.1:15381-34312 GCA_004027025.1 Myocastor coypus | reverse complement strand
TTGTCCCCCCAAAGCCTCATGGAGTCACTGGGCGGGGACTTCTAGAGTTTGAGACTTGATCCTTGATCCCTGGGATTATGGGTTTTAGTACTGATGGGATTATGGGTGGAAGTACTTCTGGGATTATGGGTGTAGCCTATGGCGGGAGCTAAGGCGGAGAGCCTGAATGTAATATAAAGAGAGACAGAGAGACAGACTGGAGCTCTGGCTGTTGCTGCTGCTCTGCTGCCCTGATTGACTGGCTGCCTCTGCTGGCATTTTGTTGCTGTTCCACTGCCATGAACTGGATGCTCTCTGCTCTGTTCCACTCAGCCTTGGGCCAGCCGAATATGGACTGAAACCTCTACGAACTGTGAGCTAAATAAACCTTTCCTTCCTTCATTTTGAGTGTCAGGTATTTGTCCCAGCAACAAGCAAAAAGTAACTAATACACAGTGTTTTTGCATACATTTCACAGTCAACTATAATTCATGAAGTCTTTTGCACATATTTTTTTTTTTTTTTGCGGGACCGGGGTTCAAACTCACGACCTTGCACTTGCCAGGCAGGCACTTGTGCTTCGGAGCTATCTCCCCAGCCCCTGCACATATTTTTGTTAAATCACATCTTCCCCATACTATGGTCAGGAAGTTATATTTTTAGATCTAAGGGCACAGAATTTTCTACCTTAAGAGAATGTAGCCAAACACAGATAAAACAGACTTACCAATTCATTTTTTGTGTTTAGGTCACTTTCTAGCTCCTCATAGCTCTGTTTCTGTGACAGGGCCTCCTGTTTTAATGACTTGTTTTGTTTATCTTGATTTTTAATTTCCTCAAGAAACCTTTTCTGCTTATTCTTAAGCTCTTCAGTTTCTATCGTCTTCCTTTCCAGGTCTCTTTCCAGTCTTTCTACCTCTTCTGTTGATAAAAATGTAACAGTTTATTGCTGTATTTCCTACTTAAAGGTATCATTTGGGAGACATCTTTAAAAGATTATACTTCCTTCTATTTAGTGTGCTGATAAGAGTTTTTTCCAGTTGCCCATAAAAATGCAAAGTTGTCTCTGATTTTAGTAATTATATGTCAAGGACTTATACAGAGAACTGATAAGGCTCCTCACTCATACCTACCTCCCAGAAGCTTTCCAGAAATGATTCAAGCTTAGATTTGCAGCTTTTATTCACATGCTTTGCCTGGAACTGCTGTCATCTATCTCCTAAGGACCTACTCTATATCCTCTAGCTCTTAAGCTTCAAAACTTTTGTTTTGTTTTTGAGACAGGGCCTCAATATGTAGTTTAGGCTGTCCTTGAACCCACTATGTAGTCCAGGAGGGCCTTGACTCTGTGGCAATCTTTTCTCCTAAGGCTCCCAATGCTGGGATTACATGCAGGCACCGCCATGCTGGGTTTAGGTCTTAAACTTTAACAGTGATTTTGAGGAGCCTGTCCCAACCCAATCTTCACTATAGGTTTGATCCTTCGTAGGGATCTACCTTGGCACTGTGAACTTCTTGCTCTGGCCCTGTTCCAAAGGAAGTTGTAAAATGTGATCCATTTGGCTGGCTGTCTTCCCCACTAAAGCTTCATGAAACAGAAACTGCATTAGGCTGGCTCACCACTGGATTCTATGAGTGCAGCATATGAAAGGTTCCTAATTTTAAGATTAAAAGATCCTGCTGAGTTCAAAGAACTGAAAAATTAGTATGACCAGAGGGAAGCACAAAAATTTTGGAGGGACGGAGTTTTGAAATAACATGGGGCTTTGGAGTCTGGATTTTATTCCAAGTGCTGTGTAAAGCCACTGACATAATGTCATGTATAAATTTAGGATACTATTTTCTTATGTAGAGTGGACAGTGACTGGGTACAGCACAAAGTAGTGATGAAGGGACAGCAGTTCCAGGCAAAGCATGTGGATAAAAGCTACAAATCTAAGCTCCCTCTTCCTTTTCATCTCTGCCTTCAGCTTAAATGTCACTTGCTCAGAAAGCCATTCCTTCATACAAACAGGCTCTCTCTTCTGTTGCTTCACTTCATCTTGATTTACTTTTTTTTTTTCTGGCTAACAAAGACTTTATTGCATAAGCCACAAAGACAAGCTGGAGTCATGTTAGGCACCTTCAAGATGCCCCCAGAGGGTGGGAGAGCATTCAGTCTTTGGCATGACGCCTGAGAGCAGTAAGTGATTTGCACGGCCCCAACCACTCCTCTGGGAGTACTACCACAAGGGCAGTTCTGGTGCAAGCATCCAGAGGCCAAATTTTGAGGTTAGGGAAGTACAGTGCCCCATGAACTGCAGCCCTTAGACAATCTTTTTGGCTCCCAGAGGCAGCATGTGGGCTTCTTCCTGCTGACAGTTAGGTATAGAGGTTGCTGCTAACACTATTGATGTCAATAACATCCCCAATGTGCCAGGCTCCTGATTTTTCCAGCTCAGCCAGTAGGCTGAGGTAGGGCTGCCACACGACAAAAAATTACTGAACATTTTCACCAGTGAGAGATGACACTGCCCAATACTTGGCCTTAATCTTTTGAGCACCTTTCTCTCTAAGTGCATACTGAAGCAGGTGTATTCAGATCCTTCTTGGAACCCACGAGGAAGAGGAGCACACTGGAAGGGTCACTCTCCTTGACAGCACTGGCAAGCCGCTGCTTGGTATGTTCCAGGGACACCACATCATTTAGACTGAAGACAATGATAATTGCTTGAACTCCTTGGTAATAAGTTGATGCAATGCAATGTAAACCTCGCCTGTCCAGTGGTATCCCCAAACTGGAGGCTGAAGGAAATCCCCAACACTTCAAATCATTCCACCTCAAAATCCACTCTGATGGTGGCCTTGTAATTCTTATCAAAGGTGTTTTTTGAGAAGCCTATTAATGAGGCAAATCTTTCCCACCAACGGGTCCCCCACAATGCCTTTGGAGATCTTAAATCCCAAGGCTTGTTTGCTGCTTCTGGCAGGTGCAAGTGACGCTGGGGTGGAAAGTCTTTGTGCAAGCACAAAATGGCCTTCCTCAGGCACTAGGGCAGCTCCACCAGGACACAATCCCTCCACATGGGTGCCAGGAGGTTCATCTTGCCTGTGGCTTTCCCTGGCACCCCGAGACAGCGCCGAAGTCTGATCTGCCCCGCTTCCTGGGCCCGTAGAAAGTCCACTATCATGGGGGGAGGCAAAGTGGTCCCATTGATCACTCATAGCAATGGGGAGCCTGTGGGAGTCTGTGGCCTGGGAGACACAATGGCCACCACTGCAGGCCAGAGGAACCCCCAAAACAACTCGGGGTCAGGGAGAACCTTTGGCAGCCAGGCAGGGGTGGGATATTCTGTTGGAGGTGGTTGGGGCCTGTGTCAACCCTAAAATGACACAGGGTCAAAGATCTCCCACCATCATCTGGGGGGCTGGAGACCGCCGGAGGAGAGGGTAGCCCCACTGCACAGGGTCAGTGTGGGCAGAGAAGAACCTGTGGGGCTTGTTGGCTTGGTTTGCTTTTTGTCTGTCATCTCCACAAAAAAAATAAGTAGCATGGAAGCCAACACCATACACCTTGCTTACTATTACTTTTTTAGTGCCATATACAATGCCTGGTGCATAGTACATTCAGTAAATATTTAACTCATTTTTTTTGCATTTTAGGAAAGGGTCTACAGGGTGTTCAGAGTCTCACTACTTGATCGGACTCATAGTGATCTGCATGTTTACAGCCTCCCAAAAGCTGGGATTATAGGCGTGCCACAATGCCCAGTCTCAATTGCTGTCTCAGTGTGCCCTGGGGGTGAGACCGAGATGGCAGGCCTGGGCCTGCTTGCAGGTGCTTTAGTCTGCTAAGCTATTTGGCTGGCCCTAATTTATTTATTTATAGTGCCATTTTCCTTTAAAGTTTTTATTTATGATGCAAAATATATATTTTTATTTATTTATTTATTTTTTTTTTAATTTTTTTTCTTGTTTCAGAACCTTTGTTGTTTTTATTCACTCATTTTTATGGCTGGCTCAGCCCGCCCCAAGGGCAGGGCTGGCGCAGCATGTGGTGCCGGGGATCGAACTGCGGTCCCTGAAGCCGCCCAAGCTTTCCCAAGCAGGAGCTTTAGACCGCTGAGCCATCCCGCCAGGCCCCATGATGCAAAATATATATATATATATATATATTTTTTTGTGATACTGGGGATTGAACTCAGGACCCTATGCTCACCAGGCAAGCCCTTATTCTACTGAACTATCTCCCTGGCCCTACAATATAGTTTTTAGATAACTTCTGAAAACAAATGCCTTCCTCATTTAAATTCAGATTTTTTTTAAAGTGTCATCTTACCTAAACTGAATCTCTCAAAAGCCTCCTGTCGATCCTGAGTAGTTACTGGCTGACCTTCCAAACTTTCCAGTGAACGGAGGTGAAAAATTATAAACTGGAGATAATGAGGAAGGGTCACAACTGGATTTTCAACTAGGATCAGGGAAGTCAAATCTTGAAGTTGTTTCAACTTGCTTACATCCTGGAGCTGAAATGACATGACAGTGATATTGGTATAACCTTCTTTAAATACCACAAGCTACCTAAAGGCAAGAATTGAAATTGCTCTAAACATGGCAAGAAACCATTCATGAAAACTATCACTCAAAAATAGTGATACAAAGGAAGAACAGAAAGGGCACAAATGAGTATGAAGCATTTTTAGTACCATTTGATAATATGTGATTCTTTACAATCACCTATAATATCTTAATTTTATAGTTAAGAAACTTAGCTTTAAAGAAGGTAGGTGACTTGTCTAAGGCTCACAGACTCTACATAAATTTGAATTCAAGCCTTTGTCACTCTAAATTTATGTTCTTTTCATACTGATTGCACAAATTGAGAACTAAGCAATTATAAAAGTTCAGTAAATATGCAGATAAATGGGTTATAAATGAAGGTCAATAGACATAAGGATATGTAGACACCCACATTTTAAAATTAAGTACTATTTTTATTCAAAAAGATTTTAAAAATTTAGAAAACACTGCTCCAAATAGTTAGTACAAATAATCCTTTTCTCTCAAGAGAACATGTGTCTTAATGATGCCAATGTCAAATAAGAGAGCATAATAAATAAATAAATATCTTTTGAATGATGTTTCTGTTGTTCAGCTAACACTGAGTACTAAACACTACTAAGGACCAATTACTACTTTGAGGACTACTAGGAACAAATTTAAGATTCAAAGCTACCTCTTCCTATGAGCTGATAAGCTTCAAGCACTCCAAGGTGATTCTGTACAACATGACCTGGGGCTTGGGTTCTGAGGCTCAGAGGTGCTCATGATTAAAAAAGAAAGCTATCTTATTAAAACTTTAAGAATATGAAACAGAAAGTACTGACACTTTATAATACAGCATTAAACAGACATTGCTTCTTCTTATTGGGCTCATGAATGGAAATTTAAAAAACTATAGCCTTAGACTTACATAGTATATTAAAGTTTTAAAAGCATTTTCATACTTACCAACTTAATCAGTGAGTATTACAGAGATCAAAGTCAAAGAATGCATATCTAGGCCCATATTTGAAGCTATATCTTTCATGTTCTATTCTATAACTGATGTACACTATATATTATAGCATAATTTTTCCAATTTCAATACACATTTAAATAAATCAATATATTTACCTAAAAATTACTAAACAGCTAACTGTAAGAAAATATTAGGAAAAAAATAATAAATCATACTCCAGAGTAAACTATGTATCATTAACCAATCATGTGATGACAAAATTGCTCTACTATAAAATACTAGTGATCAACTTCCTGTAATACCCAGTGCTATAATGAAGATAAATTCACAAGTCAGAACTTTACTGTACAGTAATGCTGTCAGGAAAAAGAACTCTACTATGCATTCAGTAATATGGATTCTGGAACAAGCTGTGCCTTTCTACAGGATACTTGACTTCTCTGAGGCTTTATTTGTAAAAGAACTCTAAAATGATGTATGTGAAAATGCTAAGAGATCAACTCTTAGTTATTATGGAACCTATGCAGTGTAAAAACTGTCTGTATTTAACTGCTATAGAAAATTCTGGGTTTAGCTATTACCCTTCTGTGTAATTTTTCCCAAGAAGTGAAAACATCATACCACAGTGACATACGTGCACCCATGTTTATAGCAGCACTGTTTGTCATAGCTAAACCCTGGAAGCAACCCAAATGCTCATCACCTGAGGAATACATAAAAAAGATGTGGTATTTTTATACAATGGAGTTATTACTCAGGTATAAAGAAAGATAAACTTAAGGCTTCTATAGGTAAATAGATGCAACTAGAGGCTATACTCATAAGTGAAATAAAGCAGACCCACATGTATAAGCATCATATTGTCGCTCTAGTGTAAAAACCTGAAAGAATAAATACAGTTTGAAAGGTACAAAGATACAGTAAAACAGAAAGAACCTGAATACAGAGAATAAACAAAAGAGATGAGAAAAAGGAAAAAAAGGAATGGGAAAAGTCATGTAAGTATATACACAGAATAGCTGAGATGATTGTACTACTAATTTCTATCAGTTTTGGGGGGACAGCAGTTAATGTTTAAAATTTTTACTTTGACCAACTTTACATGTCAATACCTGTAATCTGAGCAACTACAATGAAGACAGCTATGTATAATATAACAACTACTGTTGACTACCTTCCATCCATCTTGTTTTTTAAAAATGTGTATCATTTCAAACATCTTATCTATTATTTTTATGCATTCTTTAAAATAAATTTAAAAAATAAAAAGGATAGGAAAAAAATTAAGGTTTATCAAAAGGAAGAGTTAATGTTTAACTGATCAATGTGGCATGTCTATATCTGGTAATCTGAGCAACAAATTTGATGCTAACAATATATAAGAATTGTTATTTTAAGCCGGGCGTGGTGGCTCACGCCTGTAATCCCAACACTTGGGAGGCTGAGGCAGGAGGATCGCTGCGAGTTCGAGACCAGCCTGGGCTACAAAAGTGAGCTCAAAGCCAGCCTGAACTGCACAGTGAGACCCTGTCTCAAAAAGCCAAAAAAAAAAAAGAATTGTTATTTTAAAATTTGTGCCATTTTTGTTTTATGTTGTTGTTCGTGTCTGTTGTTTCTTTTTTCCCCCTTTAAAATAGTAATAAAGAAAGTCCTGGGTTTTATTAGAAATTTGTCTTCAGTAGACTAACAGAAATTCCATTTTCAAAAAAAGGCTTAGATTTTTCAGTCAATGCACCATAAAATTTGAAAAACAAATTCTTTGCTATTCTGAATAACTTACCGATGATATTTTGTTGTCTTTTAGGTTGAGGACTCGCAAAGATTTCAATTTTTTTCCTAGCCACATGGGAATATGCTCAATTTCATTTCCTGCAAGGTTTAGCTTTTGCAGATTACAGAGATTTTCTAAGCCTTCAATTTTGCTGGAAACCAAAGGACAAAAGTAAAATTTAGCAAAATACACTAAGGAAGTCCTTCCATTTTCATTTTCTGGCCATGGTTCCATGCAGGGGCTAGTTTTCTGAACTTTCATTTATCAACTGTTCTCATAAATGAGAATAAAATAGCTATATCGAATTTACCAGAACAGGTAAGCTGTCTAACTTAGTAATCCCAACAATTTTATTATCAGAGTGTAAGACCCCATAACATAGATAAGTATGTCTGCAGCAATCTTTCTGCTACTATCCAAGGTACTAGCAGTCAGTCAAGCGAAACCAGAAAGCTCAACAGCACATGCTGTGCTGTTCTATACTCCTGCCCGAGATTATCACAGAAAGGTTAATGGTGCTAGCAGGGTACGAAGGCCCTTCAAATGATACTGTGCTTATCAGTACAAGTTATTTTAATTGGAAAATTTCAATTAACATCTATTACCCATATTAATAAATTTAAAGTGGTAAAAATTTTCTGAAGTTACTAGCAATTTAATTGTTAATTTAATTTCTTGATCAATTTTCTTTTTTTATTGATCAATTTTCTATATAGGGAAAATTTTCTAAGCTTTTCTATTTTCACTTTTATATTACTGAAATTATTTTCAATAATATATTTCATGTGTTTTCTTTTATGCAAGTTTTATATTACAGCTTTGATAAATTAATTTTATTTCCACTTCACTTTTGTTTTATTGGAACTTCTGCAACTCCTACTTGTTGGGTTTTGACTTGTTTGCCACCATATTTATCAAGTTTGACTTCAGGGGAAGCATATACACATGTAAAATTTCAAAGATCTGCCATAATAGGTGTAGCTCAATAGCAGGCTGCATGTTTAGCATACGGGAGGCCCACGATTTAAACCCTAACAGCAAAATACAAAAATAAAAAGATTTTCAAATTTGGCTCATCATTTTGTGTATAATAAATTTGAAACAAGACTAAGAACACAGTTCCTGCAGCAATGAGGAAAGAATGTCAATAATGATCAGATGAGTTGGAATATCACTGAGATCAAACATTCTGCTTCATATCAAAGTTCTTTATACAATAAAGCAATGAGTCTTAGATAACATCTGGGGAAACTTCCTGCAAAAAAATGGAATTAAGATAGAACTTAGTACTTGTTATGGTTTATGCCTAATTGTCCCCCAAAGCCTCACGCAGTCATGGGGTAACGACGTCTATAGATTGAGACTTGACTAATGAGTCACTGTGATTATGTGTTTTAATACTGATGGGATTATGGTCTGAGTACTTCTGGGATTATGGGTGTAGCCTAAGGTGGATAGGCTGAGGTGGAGAGCCTGAATGTAATATAAAGAGAGACAGACAGACTAGCGCTGTTGCTCTGCTGCCCTGTTTTTTTGTTTTTGTTTTGTTTATTTATCTATTTTTATGGCCAGCTCAGCCTGCTCTGAGGGCAGGGCTGGTGCAGCATGTGGTGCTGGGGATTGAACTGCAGTCCCTGAAGCCGCCTAAGCTTTCCTAAGCAGGCACTTTAGACCACTGAGCCATCCTGCCAGGCCCCTGCTGCCCTGTTTGGTTGGCTGCCTCTGTCACCATTTTGTTGCTGTTCTGCGGCCATGAACTGGACGCTCTCTGCCCTGTTCCACTCAGCCTTGGGCCAGTGGAATATGGACCAAAACCTCCACAGACTGTGAGCTAAATAAACCTTTCTTTCCTTCATTTTGAGTGTCAGGTATTTGTCTCAGCAACGAGTAAAAAGTAACTAAGACAGTACTCAAGAAATATATATCTGCATTTTTAGTAAACTACATTAAAATATTATTCTGTATGTAAATAATGCCACAACATAAAGACAGGTAGTTATCCTATGACAAGGGCTAACCAATCAAGGGATAAAGATAAAAACATCTGCTTCTTAAAAGACTTCATCATCATGGGATGGCACTATAACCTACAGAGGTATTACTCACCTGATTTTGTTGTATGATAAATTGAGCTCTTGTAATTTCAACAGCTTGTCCATTTTCTCAATCTTTTCTATTAAATTGTAGCTGAGATTCAGTACTTCCAGCTTAACGCATTTTTCCAAATTCTCGATATACTACTCAGAAACAAATGAGTAAACACTTTACACAACAGACACCTGGTCATACAAGCACATTTGAGTATGTACGTCATGGGCTGCTGTGATCAGCCAGCCATCCAAGAATGATACACCTTTACTGCCTTCTTAGACAATGATAGTGCAGTTTTCCTCCACAAAGTAAACCTCTTCTCAAGGTGCTAAGCTTTCCTTGTTCCATAGTGAACAACATTTTCTACATACTAAGCAGTTCTACCTCAACTTTTTTTTTTGTCTTTTTGAAACTCAACTTTTCTGTGCTTCTCCCTCTTCCATACAAACAATAAACCTTCCACCACATCAGTATATTCAAATAGTTTTCTCCAAAATTATCATTCATTCATCCATTGCGCAAACTTAACTATATGTTTTATGTGCCAGGAGTGGTTTCAGGTATAGAAAATAGAAAATATGGTGATGAATAAGAAAAACAAGATTTTTGTTCTCATTTGTAGAGACAGACAATAAGCAAACAGGTAAACAAGATATTTAGACAGTAAATGGAATTTACAACAAGATAAAAAACAACATTCTGTGATAGAACGCAAGGCAGACTGTGTCTACTGTGCACACTGCAGTAGCACTACTGCCTGGATGTAGGGAAGCTAAATAAATACTTCCTGAGTTAATGAAGAGAGGCTGGCTCACTATGATTACTTTAATAACACGAAGCCAGTTGGATGAACATGTGAGGACAGATAATACCAAGCTTCGGAGAAAAATGCAGGGGCCCTAATAGAATGTACTTGCTGGGTTTGAGAAACAAGAAATACTTTTTTAACGGCCAAATCCCAATTTCCGATTTTACCATATTTGACTATCCAGTGACATTCTTTTGTCATCTGTTTCTGCCTGAATTTCTGCCTCCTTTATCCTCCCCTCCCATTACCCTTTTGGAACTTTTGGTCCAAGGGCTCCTTTCAGCTTTTTCATAGGACTGGCTGCACCTGTACACATTCTCTGATTTTCCATTTCTCCTTTTAGGCCTAAGTATTCTTTACACCAACCTCCCAAATGCCCATAGACTGGAAGCTAAACTTATTTCTCTTTGTATCTACCTCCACAGTCTGACACAAGCCTGGCATACGACACTACATAGTTAAGTATTTATTAATTTGACATTTCCTTTTTACAACTTTTAAAACACCAGCACATTTCCTTTTATTTATACAAGGCTGAATATATGCCAGCCACAATTTCAAACAAAACAATGTAACACTCAAGTCTTCACATCCTCCTCTCGAACCCCATTTTGAGAAAGTACACTGTTATGGTTTATGTCTAGTTGTCCCCCTAAATCCTCATGAGTCATGGGTGGGGACTTCTAGAGTTTGAGACTTGATCCATGATCCACTGGGATTATGAGTTTTAATACTGATGAGACTATGGTCTGAGTACTGCTGGGAATTATAGGTGTGGCCTAAGGTGGATAGGCTAAGGCAGAGAGCCTGATGTAATATAAAGAGAGACAGAGAGACAGACTAGCGCTGTTGGTCTCTCCCCTGGTTGTTCTGTTGTCTCTGTCATGATTGTTGCTGTTCCACCGCCATGAACTGGATGCTCTCTCCCCTGTTCCACTCAGCCTTGGGCCAGCCGAATATGGACTGAAACCTCAAGCAACTGTGAGCTAACAAACCTCTCCTTCCTTCATTTTGAGTATGAGTATTTGTCCCAGCAATGAGAGAAAAGGAACTAAGACATACACTCACTGTGAAGAGGCTAATGTGCATAGTATCCAGCACTTTCTATTCAATTTCATCATACATAAATAGAACTTCAAAAAATATTTTGAGATATACTAAACAAGATACTTTAGAATTTGTTTTGTTTTCTCTGAAAACTGTGGACATTTTTCCATGTGAACACACTTAAGTTCTAGATTACATTTTTAAAATTATAGTATTTCATGGTATGTTGTACTATGCTTAATTTAGCCAATCTCCTACAGACATTTAATTAGTTTCATTTTTACTATTTATTTAAATAATGCTTAATTAAGCCAGGCATGGTGGCGCACACCTGTAATCCCTGCACTTCGGAGGCTGAGGCAGGAGGATCAGTGTGAGTTTGAGATCAGCCTGGGCTACAAAAGTGAGCTCAAGGCCAGCCTCAACTGCATAGCAAGACCCTGTCTCAAAAAGATAAAATAAATAATGCTTAATTTAAAAAAAAATCACAATGAGACTTTTAAATACATGTGCAAGCAGTATCTGTAGGACACACATCAAGAAACAGAATTTCTGGGGCAGTGATATAAATTCAGTGAGTACAAACTTAATTACTAGATCAAAGAATAAGCATATTTGGGCCCAGCGGGATGGCTCAGTGGTCTAAGGCGCCTGCTTGGGAAAGCTTGGGCGGCTTCAGGGACCGCGGTTCTATCCCTGGCACCACATGCTGCGCCAGCCCTGCCCTCAGGGCGCGGGCTGAGCCAGCCATAGAAATGAGTGAATAAGCAAATAAAGGTTATGAAAACAAGAAAAACATAAATAAATAAAATAAAAAATTAAAAAAAAAAGAATAAGTATATTTAAAATATGGATAAATATACCCACCAACCTAAAATGCTCGATTAATTTACATGTCCACAAGAAAAATGAGACTACCAATTTCCCATGCCTTTTTAAACACTGAAACAATCACCTTAAGTTTTGTCCATGAGATTGCACGAGATGAAAATTATTCTCAAACTATTGTTTTATTTCACATTTCTTTGATATTAATGAACATTTTCACGTTAATACTGATTATTTTCAGTACTTTTTGAGCTATGTATTCATATCTATTGTACATTTCTATTGTGTTATCTCTCTTCTGCAATTACTGAATTATAGGAAATCTTTATATTATATGAATATTGTCACAGATGATATAAACACTAACTGCCAAACTTTTACTTCTCTTTTAACATAAAAAAATTTCTTTCATGAAACATAAATTCTAAATGTTTATAAAAGCTAAGGCTGGCAAGATAGTTCAGTGGACTAAGCACTTGCTTAGGCTAAAGCACAGGGTCAGGAGTTCAATATCTGGCCAGCATGTCATGCTGGCCGTGCCCCTGGGGTGTGCTGGGCCGGTGATAGAATCCAGGCATGGTAGCATGTGCCTGTAATCCCAGCACTATGGAAACAGAAAACAGGAAGGATTGCTACGAGTTCAACCTGTAGTGAGATCCTGCACATACGCGTGCACGCACACACATGTACATACAACTAAAAACAAACATGGAGGTACTGAGAAAACAAAAATAGCAATCTTTAATTTTAGGGCTGGCCAGGTAACTCAGTGGATTAAAGCACCTGCTTAGGCAGAAGCAGGAACCCAGGTTTGATCCCTGGTGTGTCGTGCCAGTCTCGCCCCTGTGGCACACTGAGATGATGACTAAGACTCGGCATGGTGGCGCATGCCTATAATCCCAGAGCTTGGGAAGCTGAAAACAGGAGGATCACTATTAGTTGGATCTGTGTAGTGAGACCCAATAGACCCTATACTAAATAGATTAAAATAAATAAATAAATACATACATACATACATACATACTTACATAAAGTTTATGAAAGCTAAAGCTATCAGTATTTTTCTTTGTAGTACTAGGGGTTAGCATTTACCTAAGATAACTTTCTTTTGTGTTGGTTGGTTCTCTTGTTCTATTTTTATTTACCTCTTAACATTCCTAGAATTAATTTTGTAATAATGTGGTAGAATCTAAGGTTTATTTTTCCAATTACAAAACTAGGCTATTCATGTTGCATTGTTATGAAGAAAGTAATCAATACTTTAAAGCAAGGATCACAAACTTTCTACATAGAAGCCAGATAATAAATATTTTTGGTTTTATGGACCATATAATTTCTGTGATAATTACTAAGCTCTTCTACCACAGTGCATACATAGCCACAGACAATAAATATAGTTCTAATAAAGCTTTTACTATAAGCCAATCTTACCTGCAAGCTGTAACTTATCATTCTCTTTTCTAGAGATAATCAGTAACACATAGAACATTGACTAATAAGGAATTATGAATTTGGGAATATTCTTCTTTCACTGGAAATAATAAAAAATCTACTACAAATTAGATTACATAGGATAAAATCAAAGTTGTCTTTTTTCTCTATTTTTTTTTTTGGTCTTTTTTTGAGACAGGGTCTCACTATGCAGCTGAGGCTGATCCTGAGCTCACTTTTGTAGCCCAGGCTGGTCTCGAACTCGCACCAATCCTCCTGCCTCAGCCTCCCGAGTGCTGGGATTACAGGCGTGCGCCACCACGCCCGGCTTTTTGTTGTTATTTTTAAAGCACAAGAAAATTAAAATTAGTGTGTATACTTAGAAACTGTTAGAAACCTACCCTGAATTTCTTGCCACCATCTTTAGAAAGTGAAAGGTTCAGTGATTTTATCATGGCCACATTTTCCTGCTTAGTGAGTTTTTTAATGAGGGCCTCTGTAATATATCGTATTCCTACACGTGAATCAGGTCCTGAAATTACAGAAACAGATAATTATCAGCAGAAGGAGACATGAATAAAAAAATCATTTGATACTGTACAACAAAAGGTTCATCACATATGTAATGTTACCTACTTCATCTTGCAGGTGTTTTTTTTTTTCTTGCGGGACTGGTGTTTGAACTCATGACCTTGCACCAGGCAGGCACTTGTGCCATGGAGCTATCTCCCCAGCCCCAAGTTACCTACTTCTAATCATAATATCTTACTAATATTTTACTTTACATATTTTATAATGTTATATTGTATACATTTAGTTGTATCTCAAGCTTTGTGCTAAATGTTTCACATTGAAAATTTTTAATTTTTATATACCTGATATAGAAATTATTAATATTCGAGTTAATGAAAAGTTATTTGCACAAGATCTTATAACTTTCATGGATAACAAAGCTTACTCTTTCTGGAAACTCCCTCTCTCTTAACTGGCCCAGAAATCTTTACCCATACCCCAAAACCTTGGTCTTCTCACTATTCTTACATAATTTTTGTCAACATAAACATTGCTTAGGGCCAGGAAGATAGCTCAGGAGACTAAGTGCTTGCCTGGCAAGTGCAGGGTCCTGAGTTCAATCCCTGGTATGGCAAAACAAAATGAAACAAAACAAAAACATTGTTTGTAGTTAATACCAGGATGGGTGTTACATTAGCACCAAAAATATAAACTCAACATTTGCCATTTTTAACTAAACATACATATTTAGACAAATTATTACATTAAAAAGTAATACCTTTCTGGTCTTGACAGTCCAAAAGCATACTGCTTTTGCTTGTACACTTGACTCCCTCACCCCACTGTCCTTCAGAATGCAAAGACAGATTTCCAGATCCAATTAAAGGTGAAAGTGACCTAGATCTCATATTGGACAAAGAAGATGGGCTAGAACAATGAGATGATGGCAACATATTTGCTCTGGAGAACTTTTGCTGTGGAGCACCTTTCTTCATTGTGAGAAAACAGCCAGGTGACCATCAAAACCTGCAAGAGTTTTCACCATATTTAGCAAGGTTCATTCTTCTAGCGTGATTAAGTTATTTATACAGTTACAATGAGAATTGTACTCCAAACCCTGGCCAAAGTAAAAGTAAATCTATCCTGTGATTCCCTCCTCCAGCTAGCTATCCAGTGGGAACCCTAGCAATTGTCTTGGAAGACAGACTGCAGCACAAGGATCCACCGCAACTAGATAGTACTTGCTGAGACTGGCAGTTTCCTGATAAGAATGAAATGTGAGCAAAGTGCACACACACCTTTCTCCAAGGGCCCTTCTTGGAGCCCTATAAAATCCATAATGTGATGATGATGATGATGATGATGGTGATGATGATGATGATGATGATGAATGTATTTGGTTATTAGTGTCTTACTATGCAGTTCAGACTCATAGTGATCTTCCTGTTTTCAGCCTTCCCAGTGCTAGGATTATAGGCAAAGGCCACTATGCTGCCTGGACTCTATGGTCCACTCATTCCACCCTGGGGGAGGGGATGGCACAGCATGTGATGCCAAGGATGAAATTGCGGTCCCTGCACTTGCCTAAGCTTGCCTAAACAGCCACTTTAGTCTGCTGCGCTATCTAGCCAACCCAAAATCAGTAGTTAACATGGGCAGACTGATGGCTACAGGCTACAAGTCACCCACCTCTCTGTAAGTAGCCTCTAAGAAACTCATTTACTCTCCAAGCTGGACTTGTCAGTGTTGCTCTTTCAACTGTCAGACATTCTCAAAGACAGATATTTCTTTTACCTCTCTCCAAGAAGTTTACAAAAAGAGCATTCAAGACTACAAAGTAGTAAACAGAAGCCAGAAACATCAGGACCCATACTGTTCTACACTGATGAAGCAGGCACTGTTTCAAACAGTGCTGATCATCCTGCCTTGGGAAGGAGAGCTCCAGAGGGCCTAGTACTGACACACACTCCAGCCGGAAGGGTCACTTGACTACACTGTGTTCTGTCTCTCTGTCTCTCTCTCTCTCTCCAAGGACAAAGCTAGAGATTGAATACAGAGCCTTCATATTGAGCTCCAACTCCAGTGTTTTTTTCAATTTGAGACAGGATCTCACTACATCTAAACTGTCTTGGGTGAACTCATACTTACAATCCTGCTGCACTAGCTTTCAGAGTCCTAAGACTATACAGACACTATCACACCCATTACACTCAGATATGTGTTTCCCTGATGTATTCCAGGCCTATAAAAATACACAATTCTTGAGTAAATAGCATTAACAATGATCCTATGTTTGCTCAGTATCTGTCATCTACCCTACTCTTACTGCTTAACATGTGAAAAAGAAAGTATGAATTGTTAGGTAACAGCTTAGTGAAATATAACATTAGCCACTTAACAGTTTACCTTGCGCATTGTTCAGGCAGCACATATGTTTACTAGCCCAGGCATCACTCAGGAAGGTGTTATTTCTACCAGCCAGTTCTTGTACTGAGTAATTTTTTTTTTTTTTTTTTTTTTTTTTTTTTTTTTTTTTTTTTTTTTTTTTTTTTTTTTTTTTTTTTTTGTCTTTTTGAGACAGGGTCTTGCTATGCAGTTGAGGCTGGCCTTGAGCTCACTTTTGTAGCCCAGGCTGGTCTCGAACTCTCACCGATCCTCCTGCCTCAGCCTCCCGAGTGCTGGGATTACAGGTGTGCACCACCATGCCCCGCATATTGAGTAATTTGATAAAAAACATTTCCACATTTTCTGTTATATTACCTTTTAAAAATTAACCAAAATATGCAATTTTTGGTCATTCTATACTTAAATAGACTGGTAAGTGGTTAAATTAAAGTACTTTTCAACCTAAGGATGTGAAACACGTATCTAAAACCAAATTTGGTTTGAAGTTGCTTCCCTGTTAAAACAAATTTCGGAATGAAAACAAGAACATTTACAAAGATAGGATCACTGAACTCAAAACACAGATGAGTAGTTTGAAAAAAAGAACCTACTATAATTTTTAAAAGTCCATTATTATTTCAGATATAAAATAAATTACAATATGACCAAATGCTTCACTCCATATCTTCTTTCACTGCTTTAAAATCTTAACTTATCTACATATGTACTTTTCTTCAAGTTTTTCATGTTTCTATCCTTATGTATCAGAACCATCACCACCACCACCACCAACACCAACACCAATCTGTACCTTGTATAGCCATTCACATAACTACTATTTAAGTTATGGCCACAAAACTTTTGGTCCTCACTTCAAAATTGCATAAAAGCTTTTCTAACATTATACTATTTTTCCGTGGAAAAAGTTTGTAATACTACTGATTCTAAGTGAAGCTGATCCAGTATTCTTTTAAACAAGAATAACTAAAATTTCAGAAGAGCTAAAAAACATATACTTAGGTAAAATTTTAATTATTGATGAGTAGAGTGGAATAATGAATAAACAGTATTTTCATAAAGGCAAAAAAAAAAAAAGTGTGGAAGGAAGGACCAGTTTCACCTTTAAATATCCTTCCATGTCATAATATAAAAGCAGAATAACAGTATGGTATATGCTACAGAAATATACAGTTTTCAAACTATATAATTTTACCTTGTTTTTAAAAATGCATCACGTTTTTATGCAACATAACTATGTCCTGCATCTTAGTCTTCTAAGTTATAAAAATAACAAACCATCCAGAGCTTTTCTGTCCACTATCTGAGATTCTTTGTTACAATTCCTAAGCTAAACATTTAGAGTTAAATAAAATATATTAGAATGGATTTCAGAAATCTAGAGGAATTCCTTACTTTTATGATTTGGAATATAAAAAATAAATGATGATTTAAAAATCACAACGCATTCCCAGATTCTCTTTGTGGGTTGCATAACTCCTCTAAATCTTGGACAATAAACATATCACATAGAACAACTACTGAGTGAACCAGGATTAAAATTTTTAGTGTTTGAACATGGCTGGCATATGTCAAGGACTACTGAATGGTGGTCTTAAATCTTAAATAACAATTTGAGGGACAAATAAGGCTTTGACCCTAAGATGGTTTCTAATGCCAACTCAAACTAAGCAATGGAAAAGAAAGCTGAGGTAGTTGGTTAGAATGACTAAAGGAGCAAACCACAGAAAACAAGCAACATATGTCTAGAGCTTGAGGCATATTTTAAAGGCCTAGAGGATGTTTTACACAGCAAGAGCAAGGTCTTAGAATACTGTAATAATCAGAATCAAATAACCAGGATATACAACTGTATCTGTTCTTCCACCCATAAACCCAGATACTTGCCCTGATCGATCGATCCATCCATCCATCCATCCACCCATCCATCCATCACAGATTAGTGGATTTAGCCAAGACCACCTCTATCCAGCCTTTCCTAGCTTTTCATCTTCTTTACTGATCTCCAACTGAAGCAGATTTCAACCGTCTCCAAACCTTTGTCTCTCCCTACACACCACCCTTGCATATAAATATCTATCCACTTTAATCATTTCTTCTTCACTACTTTCTTATCCCTTTCTTCATATCTCAGAACTTGCCCTCTAATTCTAATTCATCCATTACCCTCTGTTCTACTGAAATACTCTTACTCCTTAACCTTTTGAGTCCTGTCAAATATCACAATTTCCATTCCTCTTCAAAGTCTCTAACACACACAACTCTTTCTAAAGTTAGCTCCCAAGTGTGCTGTTCACTTCTGCTGTCCCCTTTCATCTGATCCCACTTTCATCCCATTAAAGTTTCCCCACAAAGTCTAATACTGTGTTAGTCTCTCCCATTACTCTGTGGTTCCAGAACCCCATCTAAGCATTTCTTTATCCATCATGTCTTTCCCAACAACTCATCTTTCTTCCTCCCAACAAATAATCTGACCTCCTAATCCATTCCAATGCTCTGACCTATAGTCATTCCTCTACTCAAATATACTAAAACCTCCACCCATTTTTCTCCAGCCCAA
>PVJA010022564.1:0-15281 GCA_004027025.1 Myocastor coypus | reverse complement strand
CTTTTATGGGCCAAGAACTGTGCTTGACTCTAAAAACAGTCAAGAAGGTGGTCTCCTTAACTGACACTGTCTCTGCACAAGTAGTCCCTGTTATAGACATTTATGCAATTGTAATTAATTATTTGTGAAACTATGTAATTGTCAGTCTCTCAATATTTTCATAGTATATGTGCTGCAAAACCAGCACTCTCTTTCCAGATTGTAACCTACAAGACAGCAGGGACTTTTTTTTTTTTTTTAAAGAATTTTATTTTTTCTTTTTTTCTTGTTTCAGAACTTTTGTTTGTTTGTTTATTTATTTTTATGGCCAGCTCAGCCTGCCCTGAGGGGAGGGCTGGCACAGCATGTGGTGCCAGGGATCGAACCGCGGTCCCTGCAGCCGCCCAAGCTTTCTAAACAGGCCCCTTAGACCACTGAGCCATCCCACCCAGCCCCGACTGTTGTTTTTGAGTAGACAAATACTTGTTGACTGAAGGATTGTGCTAAACACTCTTAAAAACATTATCAACCAAATTCTCACGGATACTATATGAGAGGAGAATTACTATCCTCATTTGCAAAACAAGTAGCACATTATTGGTAGGAACCAAGAGTTTGGAGTCAAAAAACTGGACCGACTCAATTCGAACTCAAGCCCTCCCCACTACCTCCAAGTTATTTCCTTTACTGCTACAGTCCATTCAGTCTCTGGTCCATTTTTATGACAGACTGATTGTTCACTTAATTGGTGTGGCAAATGGTCACCCCTCGGGGAGGCAATGGATCGCTTAATTAGGGATGACTTCTCATTTTATTTATTTATTTATTTAATTTTTGGTCATTTTTTGAGACAGGGTCTCGCTATGCAGGCCTGGTGCTCACTTTTGTAGCCCAGGCTGGTATTGAACTCTCACTGATCCTCCTGCCTCAGCCTCTCAAGTGCTGGGATTACAGGCATACGCCACAACGCCCGGCTTAACTTCTCGTTTTAAAGTCCTAAATGAGTTTGTATAGGTAAAGTACTCAATGCTGTAGGTGAGGCACGAACGCTCAAAGGCCACGACTTGTACGGAGGCGCAGTCCGGCAGCTTCCCGCGACCCGCGTTCTCCACCCCGCGCGACGCAGCCCGCACGCCACAGTCCCCGCAGCCGCCCTCCCCGGCCCGGCGTCGGCCCACTCCCCAGCGCCACCGCTCCTCTCCGCGGCGGGGCCGGTCCTCCGCCCAGCCCACCTCCCGCCGCGCCCGCCCGTCCCGAGCCCTCCCATCCGTCCCGTCCAATCCCATTCCCGGCACACGCCCCCGCCGCGAACCATCCCGAGCCGGCCCACCCTACGCTTGGTCCAGGCCTTCCCGCCTTTACCGCCGGGCCCCACAGCCAGGTGCGGATGCTGCTGGATAGCCTTGGCCGGGCTGGGCTCTCACGGCCGAAGACCACGGCCGAGCAGCCTCGCCGAGTTAGGCGAGGCGGAAGCGCAAGAGTCCTTCCCTCAGGCGCGCGGCGTTACGGCAGCCATTTTGTTGTGCTGTGCCGGTTGCCCAGGGGCCGAGGCGCTGGGGGCGGGGCCTGGACGCCGGTGGGCGTGGCTTCTCGAGCTTCCCGCCGAGTTTGCCGCGGTGGAGGCAAAGGCGGGGGCGGGGCGGGGCGGGTCGCCTGGGCGGCGGGGCCTACCTCTGCGCGAGCCAGGTATGTTTGGACACCTTGGGCCTAGTTCACGACGCCAGCGACCTCGGTGTGCGGAACCTGCAGGAGGTTCGGTTTGTTTCTCATTGTATCCGCCGGCACGACTGGTCCCTACGCTAAGACGACCCGGGGGACCGACGTGCAGCGGTCCCCGACTCAGGATTGTGTAATAAAAGTGTCCGCGGAGGCTTCAGCTGGGCCTGTCAGAGCGCTGCGTTCCACCGCTTACGTGCGCCAGCTCTTGGGGGAGAATCCGGTAGACGCTTTGCAGGCTATCTGGGACAGAAGAACTGATTTCACTCCAGCTTCTCATTTCTGTACTATACTGCGCCAACCCCAGAAGCTCCAGGGTAATCACTACTTGACCTTTATTGTAATCCTCTAATCTTAGCTGGATGCTTGAAACAAAAGCCACATCCTAACAGTTCTTAGCATCCTTAGTACTTACTCTTCAGATTACCTCAAGATTATTCCCTGTTCTTTCATTCCCTTTAGAGCTAGATACAGTAAATTCATAGTCCATGTTCTGTCTTAGCCCTCATTTTAGAAATTCCTCTGCCTTGCCTCAGTTTCTTCCTATATGAAATGGGATAGCGATCTACTTTCTGCAGTTTTCTTCATTGTGAATTAACACATTTGAAAGAACATAGACCGGTACCCACCCTTGGTAAGTTTTCTATGTGTTTTAGTTATTATTAGGCAAGGTTTCCAAGAAGTGAGGTGTCCTGGGCTTCAAAGAAGACTAAAGAACATAAAAAAAAATGAATTGGGAGATGAAGAAGAATTTAGTTTGCAGAGAACAACTAGCACAAACGCCAATTAGGAGACAGGGAATGAATTTGACAATAAGCTGCATATTAAAGGACATGCAAATGACACAAAACAGTTGCGTCCAAGCATTAAGTAGTTCACTGTGGGTGGCTCAGAAATCTGGAAAGGAGAAGCTGAAGCTGGATGAGAAACCTTGTGAGCAGAATTAAGCATTTTCCTTTAAAGGAGAGATGGCTTAATAGGGCATTCAAGGGCTTAATAGGACATTCATTTCTACTGTTTCTACAATACAGAAAGAAACCCTTGGAGTTGTAAAAATCCAGATTGCCTGAGAAACATTTAATATTTAAAAGAGATTGTATTCATTTTTCATGGAAGTTCTGGTGATATGTATTAGTATAGAATGTGTACATTGCTGAGATTCGGTTCTGTTTGTCTCGACATTCCCCATTTTTTTTCTTTTCTACTGGAAACTTAGATTTATTGTGCCCCTTAAAGTCTGCAGCAGTACCCAGAAAAGGCCTATTGTCAAATTATTGTTAATTATCATCCTTACTAATAATTGTCAAAAAGCACACTGAGCAAATGTGCAGAACCAAGAATCACTTCACCCAAAATGCCAATAGTGCTGTGGTTGAGAACCAATTAAAGTAACCTTACCTGCACTACTTTTTCCTTCCCATTTATCACAAGGCAGGAGAAACAAAAAGCAGATTGGGAGAAGGGACATTGGAAAGGAATTGTTTAAATGGATAAATAACCACTGAAATTTAAAAACACTACAGAGTAATTCCCAAGCAGAAACTGTACTCTCAAACATTGTTATCAATATGTAAACTTAACTTTTGCTACAAAAGATCAGTGTGTACTAACAAAGTCTCCTTGACCATGCCTGGCCTGGCCCCCTGACCCTTGTAACTTTGGTGCTTCTGTGGCCTCCAGCCAGAAGCCTGAATGTAGGTCCTGACTGACGTTATTCAGTTATGGCCTGTTCTGGAGAGGGACAGAAAAAAATAAGGAAAAGAATGAGTTCATTTAAAATTTGGCCAAATTTGGAGAGCAGATAACCTGCCTTCTAGAAGACACAGAAATGCCTTATAGGAGGGACTGAACAAAAACCAGGAAGTAAGCACATGTATATTTAGACAGGCTGTGAGCTTCAGTGGAGAGATGTGTTGAAATTCTAGTTTTGCTGACACCCTCTTTAAACCTGGCCTAGTGGGGGAAGAGTGACAATTTTTACTTCCAACACAAAATTGTTACCTATTGGGAGCTAGCGAAATAGCATAGCTAGAATTAGAAACTAAAATCCTACTTTAGAGTGGGTCTTGTCTGGCTTTTCCATTGGGTATATGCTGGTGGCCTGCTCATTTCTGGCTATTGATGATCAGGGGAAGAATTTTCTTATTGAATATATGCTAGCAGAACAAATTAACTTTTTTAAAAAAATAAGTGACATAAAAAGTCAAAGTAAGAAATATTTCAATTGTTTTAAATTACAGAAATCTTCTTTTTTTTTTTGTCTTTTTGAGACAGGGTCTCGCTATGCAGTTCAGGCTAGCCTTGAGCTCACTTTTGTAGCCCAAGCTGGTCTTGAACTCGCACCGATCCTCCTGCCTCAGCCTCCCGAGTGCTGGGATTACAGGCGTGAGCCACCACACCCGGCTCTACAGAAATCTTCTAATAAAAGAGAATATTAAGTTTTCCCCATAAAAATATCTAATACTTCTAGAGTTCAGTCTGATGCTTCCAACTATTCAGCCCTAAATATATGTGTATGTCAAACGAACAAGAAGAAAATTCTTATGTCATGGACAGCTACCTAACCTAGCATTTATTTTCTTGCCTTTTGTCTTATTGTCAAGACCACTTGTTGCCCAATATTCCTTAAATATAAGTACAGCTGAGACCAACATCCCATGAGAAAATCTAAATTACATAGTCAGGAACGCTATTCAGTGAAAGCTGATTCATCAAACACATAACTTTTTTGTTTTGTTTTGTTTTGTTTTGTTTTGTTAGTGGCTCTCAACTCAGAAACAATCATTGGTACCCCAACAGCCAACTTGAACTACAAGATATGCAGATAGTGGAAATGTGCTTGTTCTTGCCTGGTGGTATTTGAAGCCCAGTGATATTTGGATCCCTTAATTGTCCACCCCTGGATTTCTTTTATGAGTAAAAAAAGTTCATATAATTGAAAAGCTCCCTCCCACTGTCAGTTCTTATTCTGGGGCAACTAAAATTAAAGCTGACAAAACAGCAAGCAGTGGGAAGTGCCAGGATGTGTGTTTAAGAGGAAGAATAAAAAGAAAAGCTCCCCCCTGTCAGGAAGGGGTTCCATAAGGCACACCCTGTGGATGGTCAAGTCTTTTGCTCTTATTTCTCTCACTGTACGCTATAACACCTGGCAAAAGATTGAGGTCCACTTCAGGGGACCCTGATAACTATACCATAAAGGGGTCTCTAATACATTCCCACTCTTTCCTACAGAGAAGCCCCACGTTATAACTGCTTACAGATAGAACTTCCTTTAAGACATGGTTTCAATCAATATTTTGTAGCTAACTAAGGATAGATATTTACTTACATGCCTTCCTAACTAGATGTGGTTTGAAATCTAATTTCTGTTTAACACTAATATCAAGAGAAAGCTCTTTCATCCTCACTGACCCTGCTGTGTTCTGCAGTATCAGTAGCATGAGTCCATACTTTCCCCACCAAATTGGTGGTGCAAATGTTATTAATAGATAGACATGAGACAAAGGTCTGAGGTATAAAATGGACTGAGGAACAACTATCTTCTTGTACCCCAAGTCACCTAATACTTGCTTCTTGCCATTACTGAATATAACTCACTTGATTCTGAAGTCTCAATTTAGAATGATTTAATTCTAAGAATATCTCTGTTTCCCTAGAGGGCTCCAGATTCCAAAGAGCCACATGCATGTTAGTCTCATGGGGCAAGTATGAGCAAAGCCACCTGTCCTACACTAGCCAGGGAAGGTAGCAATCTGGTGGGCTGAACTTCTGGAATCAGCAGAACATAATATATTGCTGCTCCTGATGTATTGCCTACATTTGTAAGTCATTAAATTTGTCTTTGTCAAAAATAGAAATTGAAAGGGCTGGCTAAATAACTCAGAGGATTAAAGCTCCTGAAAATAGGCACAAGGACCAAGGGTTTGATCCCTGGGCCTGCTATATTCCCCCCACCCCCCGGGTGCACTGAGACAATTGAGACAGCATGGTAGCACATGCCTGTAATCTCTGCTCTAGGGAGGCTGTAAACAGGCGATCACTATGAGTCTGATCTAGTAGTGAGAACTTGAATACCTTGTAGAGCCTTCCATAAATTAAAAAAAAAAATTAAATTGCATAGCAAACAGAAAAACCAAAATGACAATGAGGATTTGGAGGCAGATTTATTTATGTCAGTAAGCACTGATGGGGATCATTCCCAAAATAGCAGGCCCTGATGTCTAGTGGTCTAGGACTTATACAGGATAAGCAAGCAGGAGTTACAGAGGCAGAATGGCTTGTCAATTGGGTACTGGTTTACCAGAAGTCCATCATAGTGACTAGCCATGCATCCCGGTGATCAGCCGTTTCTAAGAGACAGAAGCAGCTGGAACTGGAACAGGAGCTGTTTGCTATTTGGAAGTTAGCTGTTTGCTAAGAACGGAAGTATATTGGTAGGGTGGGCATTTTTGGCTATAAAACTGGTATATTTTCTGATAAGGTCTTTAATTGCAAGTAGAAAACTATTAGCGTGTGGACATGACTGAGGGCATGCATCTAAAAGTTTCAACAAAGGGGAAAGGGTAAATAGTCAATAATTAAGTAAGGCATTCACTATGCTAACAAGTATTGGAAAAGTACTGACCCTTAAAGGTCCCCCCATAATTTAATCATTTGCTTTTAATCCCCACAAAGTGTTCATAGAGGGAGCAGGCCAAGGGTAGGGGCACCAGAAATGGAGACTGGACCCCACCCAGTACTCAAGCCAGTGAGGAAAGGGGTAAGAGAACTGCATGCTAGGCTGGGAGGAAACTATGCCAGGGTTAAGTCGCTCACTGTAATGGCCATGTGTCAGCCTGTTTGTTAGGTAGGTACCTATTCCTGTAAGATCAAGAAATAAAAGTACCTTGCTCTCACTACTCCCAGCCCCCAATTGTATCCAATGCTTATGATCAAAGATGTAATGGGTGCTCCTCACACCTCTCAATAAGGTGTGCTTGCCTTATACCTTGTGCTGGCAAGCACAAGGTCCCAAGTTCGATCTCCCGTACCAAAAGAAAAAGTCATATTCAGTAACATTTATCTATACACAAAAAGTGTCTGTATTTGTATTGATTAGAAAATTGGTTTCTAGACTTTTTTTTTAACTAGGTGGTATGAAATAGCTATTTTTAAATATTCATTTGACAGATACAAAATGATCACCTTTTCAAGAGTACCTTCATGCCAGAGAATAACCATAAGCAATCTGGCTACTTGGCTGGATTGAGGAATGGGAAAACTGGTGTGGAGCACCCAAATAGGATCAGATCAGTTTACTTTTGGCACACAGTTTCAGAGGCTTCAGTGAATGATTGCTCTCGATCTGGGTGCTTTAACGACTGGGGAGAGGGAAAACATCGTGGTGGAATTATGTGGAGGAAGAGAGCTGCCCCATGCCTGGCAGCTGGGAAGCAACAAGAAAGAGGGAAGGAGGAAAAGGCAGAGAGAAAGCAGACGCCCTTAAGGGGCACAACCCAGTGACATACGTCCTTTAGCTAGGCCCTGTGTCCTAAATGTTATATCATATCCCAAAAACTGTGAATCCAGAAATGGATTCATGCATTCAGGGGGACCCCCCCCCACCCCTCCCCATGATCCCATCAGCTCCCAGAGGTCCCACCTCTGGAGCTTGCTAAGCTGGGGACCAATGCAAGATCTTTAGGGGCACATTTAGGAGCCAAGCCCTAACAAGGGTCAAGTGTCCATCAAAGTTCCTGTCATGTCTGAACTGCTCCTCTTTTACTTATTTATTTATATATACATATATATTTTGAAGAATACAAAATAGAGATTAAAAAAAGTGTTAGAAATGATACAAGAGGGCTGGGGAGATAGCTCAGTAGACAAGCAAAAGGACCTGAATTCCATCCCTGGTTCCGCAAAAAAAAAAAAAAAAGCAAGCAAGAAAGAAGGAAAAAAGAAATAATACAAAATTTCATTAAAGTAATAGGAATTCATCAATGGTATTACCTGACGCTATCTTCAAATTAGTTGTTCACATTGCTAGATATAAATGTGTAAGATTTGTTTAAAAAGAAAAAAGTTACAAAGAGATTATAAGAAATTCAAAAGGGAAGGAAATTAGAGTTTAAAAAAATGAAGCATTAACTGCTCCTTTCAAAAGACCAGCAGAAAGTGACAACACAGTCATCCAAAAAAATATGGACTGCTTCACGAATTTGCATGTCATGCTTGCACAGGGGCCATGCTAGTCTTCTCTATGTGGTTCCAATTTTAGTATATGTGCTGCCCAAGCAAGCACTGCTCTTTGTTTGTTTGTTTATTTATTTATAATGTACTTAGTACAGGCTGTGTAGGATCTCACTACACAGATCAGACTTGTCGCGATCCGCCTGCGTTCAGCTTCCCAAGTGCTGGGCTTACAGGAGCACGTCACCATGTCCAGTCTTAGTCGCTGTCTCAGCACCCCAGGAGTAGGGCCGGTACCACATATGGTCACTGCGTCTGCCTTGCTCCTCTTTCAGGAATGCAGCACTTGCACAAAATAAAACAAAACAAAAACCAAAGATCCACTCAAATATCACATTTTAACATATTAAAGAAATCTGACTTTGGCCATCTTTGCAGTTGGAAATTTTTAATTAAACACCATTTAAAAACCTATCAATTATTGAGCATTCCTCCTATTGAGAATCTTTGAAAGTTGTCAGTCTTAATAAGTTCTCTTCCAGAGAAACATGCCATCAGTTTGCAAATACTATTTATTGGTATTTATGTTATAGCATAAGCAAAGCAAATAAACAAAAGCTTCTTTGCACCTAAACTAGAAATATTACTTCTACTAGTTAAATTTTCTTGGTCTGAAATAAAATTTTTCTCCCTGAACATGAGGGCAAAAGAATTATTTGTTTTAACTTGACCTATCTTTTGCAATCCAGCTTAATCATTTTACAAAATTTCCTTTGAAATAAACTTCCCAGAGGGCCAAACAATACTGACAGACTATTGACATTTCAATGACAAAACTGAGAGACACCTGTAGAGAAGTTTGTATATCAAATTTTTCTTCTGTTTCTTTCACCAAGTATAGTGCGACTAGAATTTTACTAATTCATGTGACTTTCTATTTTTTGTGGTACCAGGGATGAAACTCATGACCTTGCACTTGTCAGGTAGACACTTATGCCACTAAGCTATTTTCTCAGCCCCAAACTTTACTAATTCAGGGCAAGGAATGCCAAGTAAACATAAAGATGTAATTTATACAAATATGTTTTATTTCAAACATATTTCCAATAATAATAAGGTAGACAGGAGTAATAGAAAAGATGTAACTAAAAAATGTTATTGATTGTATAAATCATAAAGATAAATTTAATATCTTAGCAATAAAATTTTATTGGTGACTTATTTGTTGCTAGATTCAGTAGTCATAAGAACTTTTTCTTGAGCTCATATATCAAAATTATTAAAATTCTCCTAAAAAATACACTATTTTATATAAAAAGCTATGTCAGAATAAATGGGAGGACTGGGGCGATAGCTCAGTAGAATAAGAGTTTGCCTGGCAAGCATGGCGTCCTGAGTTTAAGCCCCAGTACCGCAAGCAAAAAAAAAAAGAATAAATGGGAAATTTATATGAGGGGTATATGAATTAATAGACCCTTGGCATACACACATTCTTTTTTTTGAATTTGTGTTTGTTTGTTTGTTTATTTTCATGGCCGGCTCATCCTGCCCTCCGGGTAGGGCTGGTGCGGCATGTGGTACTGGGGATAGAACCGCAGTCCTTGCAGCCACCCAAGCTTTCCTAAGCAGGCACTTTAGACCACTGAGCCATCCTGCTTGGGTCCATACACACATTCTTTACTGAACTATTGAGTTACTTATGAGGCCGGCATCCTCAGCATGGCCTTCTCATTGTCACTCACAATCCTTTCTCCACCTATTTTCAGCTTCCTTTCTAGACTAAGTAGACTCAAGAACCAATTCGTGGGCCCACTTTGCAGAACTAGATTATCCTTAGACCATTTTGAGCACCAGGACAATAACACCTAGATTTTAGCTAAAAGAACCACCTTGTGAGCTTGGTCTAATTCAGACCTGATCTAAAACCATCTCAATTTGAAACTGAACCCAGGTGGGTCTGTCTCAATCAGAAACAACTGGGCTGGAGAGCTAACTCAGTGGTCTAAGTACGTGCCTGGTAAGTGAAATGACCTAGGTTCAATCCCCAGTACCACATTCTCTACTGACCCTGCCCCAGGGAGTGCTGAGCCTGCTATTGAGAGCAGACATGGTGATGTACACCTGTAATCCCAGAACTGGGAAGGCTGAAAACAGGAGTATCACTATGAGTCCGAGTCCAAGCTGCATAGAAAGACCCTGCACCATATACATAAAATATGAAAAAATTAAATAAATGAAAGATTTTTTTTTTAAAGAAACAACTGAAACCTACCAGATATAAAATCAGAGCAACTACCTTGGTCTGTTGAAAGCCACAGAGAATGGCACTCTGTGATTTCTAGTTGTGAGCCATGCTTCCTTAATTCAAACTCCTATTTCATAGTCCTCTTATTTATATTAATTAAAATAAGTCCCCTAGGAATAAATTGCTATAAAATATCTCTGATCTTTATTTCTGGAGATGAAAAGTGTATGTTAATCTAATTTCCATTTTCTCAGAGATCTCTTTTTCTATGTTAATAATTAACTAGAGAACTAATTTATCCAAATCCTGGAAGTTAAGTTGACTTGAAATAAAAGTAGCATCAAGGCTATATTCGTGGTTTCACACAATCCATCTCAAGCCATGGGCCTTTGGTGGATACTTTGTTTTCTAATTGTCCTGGAGAAAAGTTGGGGACAGAAACAAATGTAAGTAAACCATGCCATTTTCATTTTACGATGAGTCTTAGTTGAGATGAGTGAAAATGTAGAATCAACAGAGTGTATTAATTTGAAAATAACTTTCTCCTGAGCGTATCAAAGGGTTAGTCTTGTTTCAGTAAGAGTCATAGGAACACTTTGATTTGATGTGTGGCTAGCAATATAACAGATCATATGAGATTGCTATTTAGAAAATTTGCATAAGTGATTATTCAAATTTTTGTTTATAAATAGTATAAACTCCTTTCTTAGCATTTACTGCTATTTATTTATATGTACTATGAATCAAACTCAGGTGTGCTCTATCACTGAGCTATATGTTCAGCTCTATTTTTTTTTTTTTTTTTTTTTTTGGTTTAGAGGGATAAGGTGTCACTTTTCTGAGGTAGGATCTTCTGGTCAGTGTAGTGTAGAAGTTATGATCCACATGCCTTAAACTTCTGAGTGTCCAGGATTATAGGTGTGCAGCGGGTGCTGGAGCTGGTTCCAGAGTCATCTTCCAAGGGCTTTTAAATACTAAATATTTTCTGTCTTGCTAGTGTTCTCTTAGGGAAGAGACACACGAACAATGAGAGTGAGGATGCAAACCAGGCAAATATCTGGGGAAAGAATACTTTTTAAAGCCCAAAATGGTATTTTTCTTTCTGCGAGCTCAGCAGCCTGATTCTCTGCTATTGATAAAAAATAAATAAATAAATAAAAGTGTGAAATTCTTCATGCTGTTGAGCATCAGTAAGGGTAAAATATAGGAGCTGGTTCCAGAGTCATCTTCCAAGGGCCTCTAAATACTAAATATTTTCTGTCTTGCTAGTAGCACCCAAAAAACTACTCAAGACAACATATTAAATGAAAAAACTAAGGCCCATAAGGATATTGAAATTATAATAGCTTATAATCCCTAGAGTTTTCTTTTTTTATTTAATTTTTTATTTTTTAAAATTTTTTTGCCTAGAGTTATTTAGTTGCAAATTTTTCATAAGTTCAATTTAGGACAGCTGTTGAAAATGCTAATTTGGGGGATAAGCTAGCCAAATTCATCTTTAATTTTATTTTTTAAAATGTAAGCTTATTGGTACAATTTAGGTATACATAATGACCACATTCACTATAGGGAATTTGTCTTTCCAGTTTTCATCCCCTGTTCAAATCTTCTTTTTCCTCATTCTTCTTTTTCCCCTCCTTCCTCCTGCTTCCTTGTTCCTTGTGAAAAGTTTCTTCCCATTTCACAATATCTATTACACATTTATGTTCTTATTTACATTTTCAGTTTCTCACAACAGAGAGATACAATATTTATCATGTGTGTCTTATCTTTCTTTCTTTCTTTTTCTTCCTCCTCCTCCTCCTCCTCCTCTTCTTCTTCTTCTTCTTCTTCTTCTTCTTCTTCTTCTTCCTCTTTTTCCTCTTCTTCCTCTCTCTCTCCCTCCTATCTTTTTTTTTTTTTTTTTTGAGACAGGGTCTCACTATGCAGGCTGGACTTGAGCTCACTTTTGTAACCCAGGCTGGTCTTGAACTCCCACTGATCTTCCTGCCTCAGCTGGGATCATAGGCATGTGCCATCATGCCCAGGTGTTTCACTTATAATTATGTTCTCAAGGTCCACCCATTTAGCTCTACATGTCTCAGTTTTAATTTTATGGCTGAATAACACTCTATCATATAAAAAACACATGGTTTTTATCCATTCATCGGTTGATGGAAATTTGGGTTATTTCCAAGATTTAGTTATTACAAACTGTGCTACTATAAACATGGGTGCACATGTATTGCTATGTATGATGCTTTTAATTCTTCTGGGAAGATACTGAGAAGGGGAATAGCTGGATCAAATAGGGCAATTAATCTCCACCCTGATTTCCACGATGGTTATACCAGCCTACTCCCCACCAACGGCAAAGAAATGTTCCCTTTTCCCCACAGGCCCACTAGCATTTGTTATTTGTTGTTTTCATGATAATGGCCATTCTTCCTGGAGGGAGATGGAATCTCAGCATTGTTTTAATTTGCACCCCTTCGATGACCTGTGATGCTGAATGCCTTTTTATGTACTTATTTGGCATTTGTACTTCTGAGAAATGTCTATACAACTCACATGCCCATTTTTGGTTTAGGTTTTTGAATTTGAAGTTTCTGATTTCTTTCAGCTTTTTCTTTTCTTTTTTTTTTTGTTCACAAATTTCGCTCAGTTTCAGTTGTTTATATGTCCTAGATATTAGTCCTTTGTTTGAAGAGCAGCTGGCTTAATTTTTTTCCCACTCTGTGTGTTGTCCTTCTACTCCATTGCTGACTACATTTGCTGTGCAATAGTTTTTTTTTTAATAAGATACGATAATTCCTGTGTGATGGGGTTTTGTTCATAAAGTCTTATAAAGGCTGCACCAGCAGAGTTAGTATTCAGGTTCATCCTTAATTTTATAAATTACTACCTCCGTGATCTTGGGCAAGCTATTTGTTTATCTTAAAATGGTAACAATTCTAAAATCTTCCTCACTGAATGGTCCTAGAAATGCTATAAAATTTACATATGTATATGTGTGTATGCATATGTTAAGTGTTTAGAATAGTGTCCAGCACAAGTTAGCTTGCAGTAAAATGCATCCTGTTTCCACTTCTTAACTTCTCTGGTCCCCTGCTGAGCACAGAGGTGAGGCAATGGTTTCAAGTCTGGAGATTCTTTCGTTTGTCTATTAGCAGGTCCAAGTCAGTTACACAGGAGAACTACCAGATGCTTTAAAGGACTTAATTGCTACTAAGCTAATTCATGGCTCTTAAGGACTTGGTGATTTTTAAATATATTTAAAATGCCAAATGTTGGTAAGAGCCTACAAAATTCTTTCACTAGAGGTGATGTTTGCACCCTAAGCCTGTTAGATCACTTGAATTAATCGCTGTGCCCTTTGGGCTCTATACATTCTTCTTTGTGATAGTACATGATCCTTGCTATTCAACTTAAATATTTTCTGATGTATTGCTAATAATGTATTTTGTATTTGTAAGTTTCCATTTAATAAGACAATGAAAAATACCACACTCAAAATTGTGTTTCAATATCTTGTACAAATTCACTTCTATTCTTGTATAATTTGCATGAGAAATAATAACAAGGAAACAGACTATACTTTCATCAATGCTTGTGGTCTTGACCTCAGTTATACACAAAACAGGAGACAGAGAACTGAATAGAAAGTCCTGGCTCATTTACTTAAAAACTATATGACCTTGTCTAACCTGTACCTATATCATTGACTTTCCATAAAAATGAAAAGATTCTATATAAACTGTTCACATGGCTTTGACATATAATTACTCAATTACTGTTATTGTTATTGTTACAGGATTATGGTGGACATTTACCTCTACTTCTATTTCCAGAACATTCCTCCAGCCCATTTGTACTCTACCTTTGTAGTTATCCACCCTCTAATACTTCTAAGGTTACTTCTTCTACCTAATTTCATTGAACCTTATTTCTTGAGCACTGAGCATGCTGGATGCTTTAACATACACACTCTTATTTAACTGGCTCTCCCCAGCCAAGTTTTTGAAAAAGTTATTTTCACAGGTAAATTACTTTTGCCTCAGGGCTTAATGGCTCTACCTCAGCCACTCAGCCAGCAGACAGTAAAGCAGGCATTGTATAGCTGTATTACTTCCATGTTCTTTCTGGTAGAGGGACACTTACCTAGTCAACACTTGTAGGGTCACCCTTAATGGCGGCAACCCAGGTGAAGCATTCTTATTGCTTCTCTAAATGTAACCTAGATCTTCAGGCCTATTTTCTCAGGGCTTAATCACAAGTTATTTCCTCTTTGAAGCTATGCTAAAATTATCATAAATCATGATCATTTTCCAGTTGGAATGTCTACATTAGATTAAATCTCAAGTGGGAGAAGTATCAGCAGTACAACAAAATATGTCCTATGCAGATACTATACCTTTTCTTTTCCTGTTTCAACAGATATGTCATTTCAGCACCCAAAGTATTCCTTGTTGGAGCATCTGAAAATATTGTAATTCAAGGTTATGGATATACTGAAGCATTTGATACAACAGTCTCTATAAAAAGTTATCCTGATAAAAATATAAGTTATTCTTCAGGCTATGCTCATTTATCCAGAACAAATAGATTCCAAAACTCTACGGTCTTAAATGTATGTATCTATCACTATAAATGTTGGTATGTCTCTATATAATTGGTTAAATATTGAAAATATGGATTCAATCATTTGTACCACTGTATAACTATGGAATTATTAGATGATTATCTGGAATGATAATCTGAGTAAAATGGACTAAGTAGTAATGCATGTAAATCTTCACATTCTTATTGGAAAATAAAATTGTCCTTCTAGGCCTGATGGCACACACCTGTAATCCCAGGCTCCTTGAGGCCAGTCTGTGCCACTACTGAAACCCCATATAAGTGTTTTTTCTTTCCTCAAAGGATAGAGGATGTAATACAATGATATATGGTTTGGTTTGTCTGTTCGTTTTTTGCTTTTTTGCAGGACCAGCATTCGAACTCACAACCTTGCACTTGCCAGGCAGGCACTTGTGCCATGGAGCTTTCTCCCTGGCCCCATACAATGCTATGTAGAGCACTTATCTTGCCTAGTGTGCAGAAGGCTTTGGGTTCAATCCCAAGTACTCCCTTTCCAAATTATACCACTGTGAAAATATTTGCATATGAATTTAAAATAGTTTCTTTCTTT
>PVJA010022563.1:8015-34189 GCA_004027025.1 Myocastor coypus | reverse complement strand
TTTTCCATTGAGGTGTGTGTGTGTGTGTGTGTGTGTGTGTGTGTGTGTGTGTGCGCGTGTGTGTGTGTGTCTGTCTGTCTGTCCGTCTGTCTCAAGATTCTAGCTATGAAAGACAGTTTTGCTGGTTTGGAAGACATATTCTTTGAGGACTTGAAATACTTCATGCCAAACACCTCTAAACTTGAGTGTTCATGTTAAGAAGTCTGCTGTGACTCTGTTAGACTTTCCTTTATCGATGATCTGTTTCTTTTCTCTAATATATTTGTTACATTTTGTTCTTGTGCAGAATTTCTGAGATCTTGATTATTACATGTTTGGGCATAGATATATTTTGGTCAGGACTATTTGGAGCTCTCTATGCCTTATTTAATTGTGTGTTACATTCTTTTCCCATGATTAAGAAATTTTATGCTGTTATTTCTGAAAATAATTTTTTGTCATTTGTGTTGACTCATGGCTTTTCACTGACACCAAATATTTTTGTGTTAGTTTCCTTTGCATTATCTTGAAGATGTTGAATTATTATTTACTGATCTTTTGTTATTTTCAAGATATTTTTCCTTTCAAGATCACTAACCCAGATTTTTTCTTCAAGGTCTGAATATCTGTCCTCAGTTTCACCTAAGTGTTTTTGCCAGCCAGGTCTCAATGAAATTTTTCATCTCCTTAACATTTTTAAAATCTGCTTTATGCATTTTATGTCTTCCCTATGTTTATCATTCAGATTGTGCTTTGTTTTCCTATTATGTATTTTTTTTTTTTGTGGTATGAGGGATCAAACTCAGGTTCTTGTGTTTGTCAGGGAAGCACTTATTCCACTGAGCTATCTTTCCAGCTCCTCATCATATATTTTTTATATAACCTTAGTTTTGTTGAGCAATTCTTTTATAAATGTTGATAGTTTTTTTTTTGTTTTTTTTTTTTACCTGAGAGATTATTTCTGATCTGATTTCTTGTATGGTCTCATGGATGTGTTACTTTACTGTGGTTGCTATCATTTCAGAAATACCATGTGTGTGTCTTCCATTTCCATTATCTCATTTTTTCCTCCACTTTTTCTGTGTGGGCTAGAGGACTGAGATTGCATTTTTCTTCTTTATTTTGGCATTTTCTATTCTTATTCAAACTTCTTATTTTATTTTCTGTTTTGGTCCCTGTTTTTGTAGTAGGTAGCTTCATTTCTAATACGAAGGTCTTTCTAGGCAGTTTGCTCTTCAGGATGTCTTCTGTATGTAGGAAATTGTGTGTGTGTGTATGTGTGTGTGTTCCAAGATCCTATATGTGTTTTAATTGAATTTCTCTTCTAGCTCTGAATGAGGCTTATTCTCAATGCAGGCATGCTGTTGCTCTACACCTTTCTTGAAATGTATAGACAGTACTTTCTCCAAACTGGCTCCCTTCTGCTTAAAGTCATTTCAGAGGAAGAAATGCTCAGGCACAAAAATCTGAACACACACAAAGCAAAACACTGATGCAATATGAAAACCAAGGCTTACATATATGACATTTCAAATTTTCAGTTTTTACATGTAAAAATTTGTGAAGCATTTTGTACAAAGAATTACACTTGAGACTTTCTGTGTTCTAGTAAAATCCTTCATTTTTAACTATGACATGGAAAGATGCTGTCTTTTACATGTCATTTGTGTCAGTGACTGCTGAATGCGAATATATATCTTTTCACTACACCCAGCCTCCACAGAGATGCATTTCTTTATTAGCCAATATATATTCTGTGAGTTACATTTTGAAAATTTGAACATGGACAAATACAATCAATACAATCCATAACACTGAACAGCACAGATGTCTTAGAGAGATTGCAGAAATCAACTGCCAGGAAGGAGGTTGACTGTCTAAGAATGGTAAAATGCATTTGGATGGAGAAGTCAGAAATCACATTACAAAAATAGAAAAGTTCTAAATGTGTGATTTCATTATGGCCATGGGATGACGAAGTAAATGTATAGCTGTAGCAAGCAATTTACATTCAAATACAGAACATATGAAAGGCACCATGTATACAGTAGAAAACGCTATCAGGGTGTAAGAAGAAACAGAATGGAGGATTCTAATGAATGATCTTCAGATGCAAAGAATCAATGAAAAACATCCAGCTGTGGTAAAATGCTTTCAAATTGCCATTTATGCAATTGGTGCATGGAATAGGTATTTCTCAGTGCAGAAAGTGCGAATAAAAAATTATTATGGATCAGAGAAGGATCCTTGGCAAACTACCAATGAAACACCATTTTCAATAGGAAGGAAAATGGAGGGTGGGAAATAATGTCAATTAGAGAGAAATGCATGCTGCCGGCAAGAGTTCCTGGAAGAATAACCATCCCAATTAGAAACCCTGAGAATTCTCAGAAACAGTGACCACAGAAACAAGACTTATTGATTGAAATTAACACTTCTGTCACATTTTAAAAAATAAGCAATGAGTACAATGTCTTAAGACAAGAAAAATAATATGGGTAAGCAGGCATGATATTTCGAATATGGCTTTTAGCCATTAATATGAGAGGGACACAGCACAACCAAGCATAGGTGATGACCAATCTGATCAGCATTAAAAGGTTTAAAATGAAAAGGAATTGCTAGAGAAATGCATATCGACTCAATATAAGTGTATAAGGGCAATGCTTGATCAATTCTTGTGAGACTTCCCCATGCATATTGACTGTTCCTCTAACCCTTTAATGTAGTTTTAAATTCCAGAATAGCATAAGACATTTAAAAGAAGTTATTTTTAAAAAGCTCAAGTTTTTGGACTCTTGTACAATAGTCTCTATGTTATATTCAAATCTTCCATAGCCCTGTGTGTGTGTGTGTGTGTGTGTGTGTGTGTGTGTGTGTGTGTGAGAGAGAGAGAGAGAGAGAGAGAGAGAGAGAGATCACTGAGATACTCTATCAATGAACAGCATTCTTAGAACTTTACCTTTTACTTGAGACAGTGTCTCACTAAGTAGTTCAAGTTGACCTCAAACTTGTGATCCTCTGGCCTTAACCTTCCCAGGTAGCCTACATTATAGACTTGTGCTACCAAATGTAGCAAAATAATTCTAACCCTTAAAATATTACCTTCATATGACATTTGCTGAAATTATTGGTGACCCTCTATAATTGAAAAGAAGAGACTATATTGAGTTAAGTTACTAGGAAAGAAGTAGAATATATCCAGGGTGTTTTTCAGAAACTAATGACACCAATAATAATAATAGATAACAGTTATTGCTTTTTATACTCAAGAGTCTTTATGCATTAATGTTATTTAATTTTCAAAATACCTCATGAAGCTGGTTTTTATTAATTTCATTTCATAGGTGAGGAAACAGAGGCTCAGAAAGTATTTGAGGCCCTATGTCCATCAGGATAATCAATGCAGCTCAGACTGACTGAGCTCAGCTCCATAAACAGAGCCGTAATAGGGACAATGGGTAGTGTTTAGGTACAGTGAGGCATACAAGGGCAACAAGTAAGGCTGTGTAGTTTAGCACCTCCTTGCTGCATGTAGAAAGATACTTTGGAAGCACTCTAAATTTTTCACTAATAACATGAACATCTAGAAAATATATAATCATAGAATTCCAAAACTGTTAAAAGGATAAATAAAATCACTACCTACAGGTTGTTAAACTCTGCTGATAAAACTGAAAATCACAGAAAAGTAATGTGTTATAGTGTCAAGTAAATCTTACTTGTGATACTTCATCTTATTTTTTATTAACACTCAATGTACAGCTGAACTCTTTCATAGTATAATTTTATTGACCTGAAGAATGGATTTGCCATTAGTTCCATGACTTCCATTTTTGTCCTGACTTTATTGCTTATGCACAAAACATTTAACCAGCAGACAGACCCGAAGAAAAGCAAATTTTTAAAATGGGATAAAACTAGATATAGTGAAACAATCAAAAGAAAACCCAAGTGATCCCACATCTTTCTCTTTTATAGTAATGGTGCAACTTATCTTGCATGAATGAGGGAAGGCATCCCTAACATATGAACCTTGGAATAATTGCCCCAGGAAGTGACAGAGATCATTGTTCCAGCTCTTTCTCTCAGCACTCTTGCTAACAGCTACAGACATTTATAAAATGTGTGATGACAATCAGAAGGTGCCAAACGGGGCACAACCTGCATGGCCCCTGAGCACTTAATCTGGCATCATAACTGTGTTAACTGCTTAATAACCCACCAGGCAGCTTAAAACCCAGGAATGTTTGTGGGAGCTTAGTAATCTACTAAGCATTTGAAAAGACATCAATGTTGTGGGGTCTGTTATCTTTATTAAGCTCCCCTCAGAACGGCAAAATTTCTCAAGGAGCTTGGAGGTATCACCTTTGTACTTTGACTATGGTATCATCATGTTAACGCTTCCCTTCCAGGCAGAGCATGGAAATCAGCTCTCCCTGGGCTTAATTCCACTAGATGTGCACTTACGCTAGAATCACAGCCAAAGTGTTTGCAACCCTTTTGGTTAAGTGGGCTGCCTTATTCCCCACAAGTTACATCCAGTGGCATTAAGCGTCCTACTCAGTGCAACCAAGATTGCCTGGGGTATTCCCGTACTCTCCAGCAGAGGAAGGAGGCTCCTCAATGACTTCCTAGCCTGTTTGGCCACTGTAGCAATGTGTCAAGCCAATCATTTGAAGTGCTCAGCCAAGTTTGAAAGACAATAGAGAGTATTAGCAATAAGTGGTGAAATATTCACTGCATCTTTGGGTCCTAATACAAGCATGCTAAAACTAGCAAAACAATCTTCTATACAGCAACATAACGAACAGTTTCTCTCCCTTAAGACAATGAGACTTAGCACGGGTCCTCAGTTAAGTTGTAAAATGAAACTTTCACATCTTTTAGTGGATGTAAGTGTTTCTTGGCAATACATGATTGTAGGATCTTTAATCTTTTGTGTGGTTCAGTAGTGGGGATTTTGTCCAGGGCCTTTATATTAAGTATATCTACAGCTCTCTTTTTGCTTATGTGTGTGTGTGTGTGCATGTGTGTACACACACATGTGTGGGTGTGGGTGTGGGTGTGTATGAGGGGGTGTGTGAGTGTAGATATAGATGTATGTTTCAGACATAATCTTGTTAAGTTATCCAGGTGGAAAATAAATTTGTGATCCTTCTGTCTTACCTCCAAGAGTGCTGAGATTATAGGTCTGTACCATCATACTTAGCTTTAAATCATTTTGAAAGTGGAATCTGCCTTTAACCTTCAATGTAAAGAATTTGATTATACAGGGACTGGAGAGATACCTCTGTGGCACAAGTGCCTGCCTAGCAAGTGCAAGATCATGAGTTCAAACTCCAGTCCAGAAAAAAAAAAAGAAAAGAATATGATCATACAGAAGTATTTGAATTGAATACAACCTGGTTCATAGAATATTTTACTTGTGAATATCAACCCTGTTTTCTCCAATGTATATGACTTGAGCCAGAGATATAACTTCGTGGAACAGTGCGTGACTGCTAAGTGCAAGGTACTGAGTTCAATCCCTGGTACGAATGTACACAACCCTTTCACTCCAGAACAGGATATCAGGATGTAAGGTGAAAGAAAAGCAGAGGTGCTGCATTATGCTTTCAGCAAGAAACACTTGCACAGTATTTAAGTTGGTCCTTATATAATGGGAACTTTGCATTTCGAAATGCTCCATAGGGAGAAGCACTACAGTGAGATGCTAAAACAATGCAGAACTTTTAAGTTTTGCAGTGTAATTTCCCCTTATATGATGGGAGTCATATTTTTACATGTTGGGAAGGGGATCCATTGAATTCCAGACTGTGTGTCTTGGCATTTCTATTTTGTCTGTTCACTTCTCACAGATATGGAATTAAACAGAAAAGGGTAAACAGTGTGATCCTGTCTCAGTTTTGACCTATATTACATAGGGACCTTATGGGAATATGCATCCATCAGTAAGTGTAACTTTTTCTACATAAGGGGTAAAGTGCAGCATTGCCAGGGCAGAACAAATGTCCTATTAATTTATGAGAATTCATTATTTCTTTCTTACAATGCTTGTAGCTTCTTGTGGTACAGAATTTCCTCCACTTACAACCTCCCATAGGTAGCAATAGTGTTCTCAGGCAGAGAAGAAGGGAAACAATGAAGAATGTCCCCAACAGAGGACAAGAGCACTTATTTGAGCTTAGATAACCATTAGGTTTTTTCAGCCCATGGCGTATTTTGTGCGCATATTTTTGTAATGGTTTATAAATAATATTAACACCGCTGTGTTCAAAAGTCCAAAATAGCAAGAGTATTAAAAGGCATGCAATTACTATGGTAACAACCGAGAAATAAGTTGCAGCAAAAGGGTGTATGCTGGTCACTTGTATGTGTATCACTGCACATTTACAAGGAAATGAACTTCCAAAAAGCCCTTGAGAACCAATTGTCTTTGTAGGCAGAGGAGATTCTGTATTTCCTATAAATTGTAGGAGTATAGATTCTTAAAAATGGATAGGATCTTAAAGTTTCTTTTCAAATTCCCAAGTAAAGAGAAGTTCTTTTGAAAACAGTTTTGTGGCAAAGACTGTTGATTGCTCTCATATTTTTCTTCCTTCTTCCACAACAGTAAGACTGATGAGTTTTACTTTGGTCCATGGATGCCCAAAGTAAACAATATATATCTTAGCGTCACATGGAGGTCTGTATAATTATGTGGCATAGTCTTTGTGGATGAACTACTAGTGCACATGCTACATTATGGTTCCTGAGAGCTTTTCTTAAAATAATGATGATGCACACCTTTTGTGCCATCACTCATATGTGATGGCTGGGGCTGCTGCAGATATACTGGATGACATAGTGACAGAGAATTGAGGTTGTTACAACAGAGAAACAAGACAAAGGAGGATTTTGGACTCTGGGAAAAGCAGAATAGCTAAAGAGATTGGGATCAACCCAGTTCTGGACTTTCACCTTAAAGAGAAAGACATTTCTTTATTACTGAACCTATCACTATAATGTGTCTTTGACAATTGTAACTAACCAATATATAATCCAGATTACACTGGAAATTCATTCTGAGCTTGGAGATTCTTAAAGCTCCAATTTGTTTTTAATGAGTGTTACAAATCCAGGTGTGCTTTAACCTATATTTGCATGCTGAATTAAAAAAAAATAAAGATAGGATAAGTTGCTTGCCCTTGCTAAATTTTGTTTTCTATCAATTTGGTTGTGGCATACAAAAGTGTCATGATTTTATTTTGAATCTTGTTGTCATCTGTCAGTGTGTTATCTACCATGTTAACCTCTGTGTCACCTGAATAATTAATCAGTATATAGTCTATGTTCTAATGTAGAACAGCAATAAGAACCCAGGTCAAAAGTAGGCAGGGAGACTTTCCTTTGACAGGGTAGGTTTCTTGTCACCTAACTTTTAGGAGGTCCCACTTATGTAGAAGTGCTACAGAGTTGCACAGAGTAGTAAAATGGAATCCAGTCTATCTTTCACAGTATGAAGGGCTTCCAAGTCTGACACCATAACACAATACTGTTCCTTGGGCATAGATACTGAAGCATCTTTGGATCTACCTAACTATGCTTCTGGCAGGGTATAATTTTTTTGTGTAATTTCAGGCCATACTGTGAGCATTCATGTCAAACACATTGTTGATATTCAGACAGAATGCTGTAGCATAACATTGTTTCAGAAAAGGAGTTGGTGAAGTCAAAGAAGAAATTATACTATTAAGGGGAAATTATAATAGAACTGTAGTGACTACAACGGTCTAAAATAGGGCAAAAGAAACATTTGTTCAGCATTACAAAATGAATTTTTTAAGATATATAGGTCTTTAAATAAAAGTGGCAAGATCAATTAATATTTTAAAATGTGAAACATATAGTGAAAACATTAAACAAGTGCCAAGTGTTAGACTGGACATCTAGCTAAATAATGAAAAAGTAGTTACTTGGACGCTTTCTCATTTAAAGTCCTTTCTCCTCAAAGAATAAGAGTGACACATTTTAAGGACTATCCCAATACATTTTCAATTAAATGACTAAATTAATATAGAGAGATTTAATTAAAGTTTCACTAGTTTTTCCAAATGCTGTTAATTATGCTCCTATCTAAAATTAAATCTCTCCCCAAAACCTTTTACATTTTTTCTGTTCAATTGATGCAGATATAATTAAAATGCTGCACGTTCACCTAAACGCATCCAAATATTATAAATGAAAATATGAAAAATTAGAGCTTTAGTAAATACTGAGGAAGCTGGTGTTTTAATCGGATTTCTATAGTTCTTGAAGGAAACTAACAGACATATAAGTATGAATACACACATGCATGTAGAAATATGCATGCACACACACAAATACACACACACACACACACACACACACACAATTCCTCTGAAAAGAACTTTCTCCCTTGATATCGGAGTTATCATAGTGAATAACACAAATAGAGTTTCAAAGATTTTTGACTCGTAAAAGAAAAGAATTTTTTAAGACTCTGGGTAATTAATTTCATGAACAAGGTATAATCTAGTTAAGACAGTTCTGTGTTGCCATGTCTTCCAACAGGATCTCAGCAGGGGTTTAAGAGAAACAATTTAGAATTCTCCCTTCCCAGTATTGGCTCCAACCTCCCATGTGGCAAAAAGGCACCCAGACAATCTTGGCTGAAATCAACCTTCAAGTTTTTCTCCAGTGAGAAAACAAAGGTTGATCTGAACTCTCAGACTTATTTGACTAAACACCTACAAAAGCACAGACTCAAAATACAGACCGCTAGCAGATTCATAGCTTTCCTTTCTGATAAACTCTTACTTGATTCTGACATTTTAATCGCTCTGTATAGGATGGTATGTGGATATGCAGGCGTCCAATCTGCCCTCCAGACTCCTGAAGGGCCAAAGGCAAATGCTTCTTTAAGAAATGAGGAAATAAAGAGGTTAAGGGCAGGCTAGGGACCTTTGAAGGTGACTAATTCTTTCTCTCTCTCTCTCTCTCTCTCTCTCTCTCTCTCTCTCTCTCTCTCTCTCTTTCTCTCTCTTTGGCAGGACCCAGGTTCGAACTCACGACCTTGCACTTGCACTTGCCAGGCAGGCACTTGTGCCACGGAGCTATCTTACCAGCTCCTGAAGGTGGCTAATCGCTTAACTCAAATTTCTTCCTCTGATAGTTGATGTCCTGACATGATGAGGGAAGGGGGGCTTTTTCAAGTTACCATTTTATCTAAAATCATGGATGAGGAGCCTCGGGGTCAGCATAACTGTGATTTTCCAAAGGTCCCCTGTTCAGTCCTGGTTCTGCTTTGCATAGAGTCATCCTTCCTAACATTCTTTTATTATCAGTGTTCTCGTATCTGACTTCAGTACATTTTTTGGGGAGCTTTAATAAATGCTGAGGCTGGGAATCTACCTCCAGGGATAGAAGTCTGAGGCCTTTGTTTTAGGCCTATCAAAGAGCAAAGGCAACCTAAAAATAAAGCTATATTAACTGATCAATGAAAGGAGTAGAGATATTTTACATACTAAAAGGAACACTATTCGAATTGCATTAAACAGTGGTGTTAACAAGGCCTGCAATTAATTTTAAGTGCATCAACATTGATAGCATGATGATTTCTATATGCAGCTAGCACAAACTTCAACTCTAGAGGCTTCAAGCAACTGCTTACCTTAATCAAGAATTCAGACTGCAGAAGAAATCAGTCCTTGGCTCAGGAGAAAGGCCAGAACCAAAGGCAGCTGCTATCAGCTATCTCTGGAAACCTTGAAGGTTTTGGTAATGCACAAAGTGCATGTCATAAAATGTGTTTGTACTGAAGAAAACAGTGACCTGTAATGAAAGTTCCTACAGCCTCTCATTAGTAAAACACAAGACAACTAAGATATGTTGATGAAGATATTTTAATCTTAAAATATTAAGATATTTTAATCTTTAATCTCCTTTTAGTGTGCAATTAATTACAGATGGCTGCAACTGTTTTTTAATGATATCAGCTAAACTAGCTTAAGTAAGATATACAAGTCCACGAAGGCCTATTGCCTAGACTTTCAGTTTTTAGATTTGGTCATCATTTGTCCTGGATCTTCCCATTCAGTTAAAAGGAATTCTGATCACTTCAGTCTTCCTTTAAAGGTAGGCGAATCCTGGTTTTACAATGGGGTCAGTGTAGGCATGAAATCCTAGACTTAGAATTGCAGAAAAGATTGCAAGTTCATTTTTGTTTGCCCTTTAATAATGTCTGTTGTGCTACATGTTTGCACATGGAGAAGATTTCAATCTGATGTCTGCGGCTGTGGTTTAAATTTTGGTGAGATAGGCACCCCGTACCCATCTCAAATATTTCTGTGCGTCCATTATTTTGCAAAAAGTACAAATGAACACCATAGCAGGTGGAATTCGAGGCAGTGTGCCAGTAAAGAAGGATCAATATTTTGAGTCAGGGGGTTCTTGTGCATGACTGTTAAATATCTCCAGGTGATAATCCCCTCACTTACAAGAATAGTTTCAGTAAAACTAGAGACAGAAATAAAGTGTATTCCAAAAAGCTTTAAGTTAATCCTATGCTTTCAGCTGTTCTGTCAAATTATTAAAAAACACACTGAGAGGAAACAGGAGTCTATATTGTAGCACAGCCTTTTAAATTTGTCAATAGCAGAAGCCAGGAAATGCCCTTTCTCTCTAGGGATCTTTCAGTTAGCCTGCATTCCAGAAATGTTAATTTGTTTCAAGCAACATTAGAAATTAATGGGGTAAGTGGAGGTGTTTGGTCTAAAGGGTGACTTAAATTGATGTCTGGGCAACCAATAAGCCTATAATTTTTAAAGTCTTGTTTCACTTGAAGTTTCTGAAAGTAGAACTGACTGCAATAGAAAAATGTCCTCTATACCTTCAAAGTGGATAATTATAATTAATAGCTGGCATAAGTACTAACAATACTATAAAACAATTATATATACAAAATCATGTCTTAGGGGCAGAGTGTACCCTAGTGCTTTAGACCTCAGCTTGATCCCCAACACTGTGAAGGAATTTTTTTTTAAAGATGAAATCGTGTCTTACCTTTCCACAGAGACCCCTAGGAAAAAAAAATTGTAAGAAGAATTTTGGCTTCCAAATGGAGTTTGTTCTTTATATAATAAATGTCTTAGTCTCTCTGGAATACTATAACAAAATGCCACAGACTACAAGCCTTATGAACAACGACAATTTATCAGTATATGAAGGCTGAGAAGTACAAGATGAAGAAGCTGGCGGATGCAGCATTTGGTGAGGATGTGCATGCCACTGCACAGGTGGTACCTTCTCAGGAGGCACATGGTTCTGGTGTCTCTTGTTCAAAGGCTTCCACAACTTAATCATCTCCCCCCAAAGGCTTTACCTCCTAATCTCAGTGACAGAGAAGATTCAGTTACAACACATGAATGGGGTGGCCCATTCAGATCACAGCACTAATGCAAACACCACAGGACCCTTGCTTTTAAGTGTAATCTACTGGAGGATTCACAAGAAGAGAAGAAGGTCATCCATTTCTTTGCCACTACCCTAGGATCAGGGAAGGTATTTCCCAATCCCTTTAGGAGTTTCATTCATTGTTTCATCAGTTAGAAAAAGGTTGCTAACTCACATGTGGCCCTTTCTATTTCTTGTTGCCTCCTTACTCTTTGTATGCAAAAGATAAACTTGATTCACAAAGGATGTCACTGAGATATAAACCTGCATTTATGCTGAGAGTGCTCCAGAGAGGGCACGCTTTAAATGTCAAATACAGTCGCCGTGCACAGGTTGACACAAATGTTTTACACCATTTTCACTCTTTCTTTTACTTGATTTATTTATTTATTTATTTATTTATTTATTTATTTGGTGCAGGGTCTCGATATGCAGCTTGGACTCACAGTGATCCTCCTATCTCAGCCTCCCTAGCACTGGGATTACAGTTGTGCACCACTACACCTGGTTTCTGTGGCCAGCTTGGTGCACTTGAGGTTCAAGGACTGGCATGGCATGCCTCACTGGGGATCAAACTCGGGTTGTTATGCTTGGCAGGCAGGTACTTAGCATGCCGAGCTACCTCCCCAACCCTCCTCTCTTTCAATGAACAGAAGGCTTTCTGCTTTTAGTGATGATGCAGGTAGTCAGACGTATCAGGTGCTCAATACTGGTTCGTTACTGTTGGGACAGACATGATATATAGGAAACATGATCTCTATTCTCCCTAAAATTATAGGGAGTGGAATAGTATTTTCCAAATTTTGGCTATGTCCTTTAGTAACAAATATATACATCGTACCAATTCAGGGCTGGCCAAATAGCTCAGCGAATTAAAGCACTTGTAAGCGTAAGGGCCAGGCATTCTATGCCCAGTCCTGCTGTGCCATCTCTGCCCCCAGGGCACACTGAGATGGCAATTGAGACTGAGCATGGTAGTGCATGTCTGTAATCCCAGTCCTTGGGAGGCTGTAAATGCTGGATCACTAGGAGTCCGACCTAGTAGTGAGACCCTGAAGACCCTGAAAACCCTTCACTAAAATACAAAAAACAAATAAATCATAGCCATTCAGAAGTTCTTCTGCATCCGTGTGCATCCCGGGTTGTGGGTCTGTAGCAGGGCCTAAACCATCTCCACCCTAGGAAACCTTGTGCACGTATCAGATCAGGTCAAGCCCCTCAGTCATCCTCTCTCAGTGCTCTATATTTCTCTTTTCTAGTACTATCTACAGTCAAATAATAAAATAATATTATGGAGCTGTTTAACCAATCTTGAGTGTTTTGATTGCACACCTTCCTGAGGTCAGGTCATTTCTTCCTGGCTTATATAGACAACAGTCTGGGAAAAGTTGATCAGGAGCAAAATTGGGTACATAACAGCTACTCAACAAGTGCTTATGATATGGTGAAATGGCTGAAGGCCCAGTGAGGAGCAGATCTGTGGGTCACCGTTTCATGTGGAAATCTCAAGGTGGCACTTGATTAGGTACTCCACCTTGTTCACTGGCAATGCACGGAGAACAATAGCACCCAGATTGTACCAAGACAGAGAGGTTTTCCTTGGGAAGTAGGGTACCCTATGACATCACACAGTTATTAATAGGTCCATGCTTTCTCCTTTTTATCGTCTCAGGACTTTAAAATCTCTCTAGCTGGTATTCATTCACACTTACTGGTCCTCATTTTCTTGTGTTTCTTTTCTTTCTTCTGTCATTATTGACAATTTAGTTTGAGTTATGTCCTTTTATTTATTTATTTATTTTTTTGTCTTTTTGAGACAGGGTCTCGCTATGCAGTTGAGGCTGGTCCTGAGCTCACTTTTGTAGCCCAGGCTGGTCTCGAACTCGCACCAATCCTCCTGCCTCAGCCTCCCGAGTGTGTCTGTAAAATCAATAACGGGAAAGAGAAACCCTCACCCAAGACCTAAAATCTCCACTGTTCTGGAATCATCTATGTTATTTCACTAGATCTAAAAAAACCTTATATTTAGTATCGTTAATCGTGTTTATCTTCTTGGCTTCTTTAAGCAGTACAATTTACCATTTGTGTGTGATTATATGAGTTATATTTGATTGCTCCTTCAGAATGAAAGAAACATAAATGTAGAAATCATGGTTGAGACAGGAGGATCAACGCGAGTTTGAGACCAGCCTGGGCTAGAAAAGTGAGCTTAAGGCCAGCCTGAACTGCATAGTGAGACCCTGTCTCAAAAAGACAAAAAAAAAAAAAAAAAAGAAATCATGACTGCTTTTGAACTTCTGACCTCCAGTGTTTGGCACTATGCTAGATGTTTAGATGGAGATCAATGAAACACATAAGGAATGATTACAATTCCATTGTATTCGTACAAGAATACGTGCATAATACACATAGTTCCTTGAGAGTCAAGGAAACTTTTACGATGGAAAGCAGGGTAGGGATGGTGGCTTTTTTATTGCATTTTTCATGGAAGGCAAAAGATGGCTCATTATTTCTTTGTGTAGAATCTACAAAGTACTGGACAGTTATGAGATACTTTTTAACCTCCAAGATAGGTCACAGCTGTAGGTGGCAGATCCTGTATATAAGACAAAGTGAGAAACTATTCAATTTTTTTGTTATTGCTGCCTTTAATGACACACAGACATATATTAATGCAGGCAAGAGCCTTGCTGCAAGGGTATATGTATTTTTCTAGAAAAGGTCAAACTAAAATGAATTAACTGCCTGCCATCATGTTATCTGCCTTCTATTTTCCATGAGGGTGTATTCCACTTGCGTAGGCTTTGGCAATGTAAAAATTCCTGGTCTTAATGTCCTCTGAAATGTACAGATTTTATAGCTTAGATTTCTAAGAGACACCATTACCTGATGGAGTAATGACAGTTTTATCTGCACTGGGGACTGGCTTTGCTGTGATACTTAAATAATAATCCAAATCAAATGATAATTTTTTGAAAGGATGTCAGGAAAGGAGAAAGAAGGGAACAGAATGCACAGCATTTCACTTGGTTAAAAAACAAAACACACTGTGGCTTCCCATAGATTCTTATTTTACTGGGGGAAAAAAGCCCTTAGCAATTCATCTTCCTTTGGGGGCATGAATGACATTTTACTGTGATGTGATTATAAGGAACAAAATCCCTCAGAGATGCTGCCTTAAAATATTTCTCTTTATAATGTTCTGAGCTCGACAAACCTTGGTAGAAAACAGAATACTCTTAATTATGAATAAATTAACTAAATTAGTAACATGAGATGGATATGCAATTAAGGGATTTTTAATTGAAACTGGAAACACAGCTGTATACAGCTTAGAGATGAATCATACCAGTAATGACGCAGATGTTTATAAAATGTGATTATCTTTAGTGGAGACAGCACTGCACCTCCCAAGCCCATTCTTATATTGTGTCACTGAAATGGTTTTTAATCCCGTGAACATCAGGAATCAGTATCTCAGGGACAGCAAATTAGGCTCCCTGGATATGGGAATTAGTGTTGTCTGAATGTCAGCAATTTGATTCTCTGGCTTTCAAAGAATGTAGATATGGAGCCAACAACAAACATCTGTTAGTTGCATGGTCTTCAAAAACAAAAACAAGCCAAAGTTGCTGGCAAACCAACGCCTGCTTCAGTCAGAGAAAGACAGCGAAGTATCTGTAAACAGTCATGCCACTGTGTGACTGTGCCTGGGAGAAATGTATAGACAGCACAGCCCCCCAGGGCACAGTGTTGGAAACCCTCCACACAATTGGGAAACACTCTTGTGGCAGCAGAGACTCGGAAACACCTTTTGCTATTTTTTCAGGCTATCCACTCAAGAAGAAAACCCAAATCTTCACAACTAAAGGAAGCAGAGGGCAAGTGCTGTCATTAAATGTACCGTACATGTAGATCAACAATCTGCACTATGGAAACTTTCACTTTTTGTTTATAACATATTATTTTGCACTGGGTGCCATTCACATTTGTCTCAGTCAAGGACAATGTACCTTTGGATCTGGATTTTAATGGATTTACATGACCTTTGTATAGTATTCAGTTGGATAAAGTCAGGATGGGGCCGATTGGATATTGGTTTCTAACTTTAACTTAATGATTATGGAATAAAGAACTCAGCTAAATAGACTACCATCTTGAACATTTGGGTACCAGATCTCTGGACACAAGGTTATGGTATTCTCTTAAATAATTCTTCCAGCTGTATGGTACTTACAAATGTGACAGATATTTGTTTTGCTATTTAATGTGTAAACTAAATGCTGCAAGATCTAGTCCCAAAAGGAAGTAATATACAATGTCAGATACTAACCAACAGAAAATATGCCAGTCACTCCTCTTTCGAAGTTAAGAGTTTCCTGGGCCTGTGAGATAGCTCAGCAGTCTAAAGTGCCTGCTTAGTTAAGCTTAGGCAACTGCAGGGACCACGGTTCAATCCCCAGCACCACATGCAGCACTAGCTCCACCCACAGGGAAAGCTGAACCAGCCGTAATATATAAGCAAATAAAGTTAAAAGAATAAATAAAAATAAAAATTAATAAAATGAAGTTAACAGTTTCCTTAACAAAAGCTAGCTCTGGGAAGAAAACAATTTAAACAGGGGTTGGTCTTATGTTAGTCACTATTTCCCCTGTCAAAAAATGCAGAAAATTTAGAACATGATTCTTTTAATATAGAGGAGATCTTTTACTAAAGCCTTTAATGAAGTATTTCAGGTTGAAATAAATAACTCAGTTTTCCACTTTACATTGGCCATGAGCATAAGGGACATGCCTCAGTGGTGCGTTTTGAAAGAAAAAATATCCTTTCAGGAATGAATGAGAAAAACATGCAAACATATAGAAAGACAAAACGATTTGGCATATAGGTCCTGAGTTTGATTCCTGGTACAAAAAAAGCAGAAGCAAAAAAACCAAAAACAAAAACAAAAACCCAAAATATCACTATTTTTGCCCTTTGTTGGATGACTATGTATGAGTATGGAATTGTTAAAATTTGGTCACAGAGTCTCTCTGTCCTATTTGATAGTCTCCACAAGTACAGGCTTTGCCTATAACTTCAGTATTGATTTGTTGTTATACAGGCTCCAACTTGTCTAAATTTCATTACTTGAAGGGACAGCTTGTGATTCCAAATATAGGTATAATAACAGCAAGATGACTGCATGTGTGCTGTGAGCTCTGAAAACACACTTTTTTTCCCCAATATGCAGGGCCACATTCTTCATGAGTGTTATTGTGCTACACGTGAAGAAAAAGCCAATATTGTACATTCTTTACAAGCATTTGTGCTGATTTTCAACTCTGAACCTACTCATAATGACACTAGTGGCACAATGCGTTTGTGACATATCCAGGCAGCTATTTGCCTATCTAATAGCTATTCACTTTTTATTCCTTGATAAACAAGTTCCATTACATTCAGATATTGAGCATCAAAGGCCCCAGTTTGAGGGGAAAAAAGAAAATGGAATCAGAATCAGTGACAGTAAGCTCATTCCTGGGAGGCTGTGATGATTTAAAGAGGTTCAATGACATCCAATTCAGGCTTATAGATAAGGAATAAATCTGCCAAAGGACTTCTGGGAAATGTGTTTATTTTTAAACACAGATATACGCAAATACACAGGCAAAGTTGTACACGTGTGTACACACACAAAAACACACATGCAGATGCTGTTACCCTTGTACCTTTTCTCTTCTTTGCTTTTGCTATTCTTGTTTGGAGATATGTTGCTTGGAGAAGGAGGCTATTCTGGGACCACGAGGAGAAACGCAAGATGCTCACAGAAAGATAGCCTTGCATCCGTCTCTATTTCAGCTGTTGAATTAACCAGCTGGATCTGAAGGTTTCTGGACTTCTGGTTATTCATAGATCAGTGGTTCTGAAAGTGTGGCTCCCGCCCCTAGTACCATCAGCATCACCATCACCAGAGAACTTTCTTCAGTTGTGAAATCTCACATTCCACAGTGAGCCTACCTAATCAGAGATGCTAGGTGGAGTCCACCAACATGTAGTTTAACAATCTCCCAAAGGAATTTTGCTGCATGATGAAGTTTGGAAACCCCCCTGTTAGATCATTAAATGTCTATGATCTGTGATAGCATTTTCAAAAATTTGCCTGATTCCACTGGCAATAATGGTTCTCATAGTAAAATCAAAATCAAAACCAAAAACTTAAATAAAAACACTTGGATTTCTAAGCCTACAGACATCAGATTCACCAGCAAAGGAGTCTGGGAAGACTAATTTAATGGTGAGTCCCTGTTGATTTGTATTACAAAGAAAGTTGGGGGAAAGCAAAGATAAGGCCATTAAAGTCAAGCTTTCTGCTGCTACTGGCTGTGTAAAGCGCTAATCAACATACCACCTGCAATCCTGTTTCAATAGGCTGTAGCTCCAGGACCACTGAGGTAAACAGATCTTAGCTCTGGCCTTGGCAAGGATACTGTGAAGTCTTAGCCTTTGACTTAGAGTGAGATTTACATTTCTAAGAAGGTGGTTTCTTGATTTAACTGTCGATTTGAATTTCTGCTCTTTCCCATTCAGAACCTGTTTACTCTAACTATCCACTTCAGCTCTGGTTTGAATTCCTAACCTCTTGTACATTCTTGACCCAAGCTATCTGGTGGCCCCATCAAGTCTGCCAGGATTTCAGAACCCTCTCAAGTAATTACAAGAGTAATCATGCATTCTTTAACTCTTCCTGCTGCATTCTCAAAGGCCAGATTCCTACCTGCTGAACTTGAACATGCTGATGCCCACGAGGCCAGCAGGAAAGCAGGAGCAATTAGTCTGTTACGAACCAAATGTATATTTTCAAAGTTGGAAAAAATTCTGCTCATCTGGTAGAAAAAATTGAGTACTTTAAAACATTTCACTTTAAATGGTCTGAATTCAGCGTACTTGCTGGTTGAGTGAATATTTTACATGAAAACATTGGGTTCCATGTTTACTTAGCCAAATAAACTGAAAGGGATAAACAAAAACTTTGTGAGATATGTTCATTATAAATGATAAATCTAGAGTTAAAAGGAGAATTGTGGCAAATATTTAATTATATCATTAATAGTTGCATGTACTTCCTTGCTTAGTTATTGTTTTATTTTTGCTCCCTTCTCCCCCTTCTCTACAACTCACTCATTCCAGACTTTAATTATACCAAGTTATGGCAGATCTTCCCAAACAGGCCTTCCTATGTTTAGGTTAACTTTTCTCACTAGAAAACCCTCCTAACTCTTTTGCTCTATCTTTGGGAGCTCTACTCATTGTTCCAGTTTAAGCTGAAATGTCATCCTTGGGCAAAACTGTTAACTTCTTTGTATATTAATAATACTTTTTCAGAAGGGGCTTAAATCTTTAGTGAAATCCTTGTATGGTTTGCAATTCATGTATCAATCATCTTTGAAGAAGGTCTGTGCTATGTGTATCTTTGTCCCTACTGAGGGGAAAAAAAACCCTAAATTTCAGACAAAAGAAATTTTCTGGCAAATGTATTAAGCAAATAATATCTTCATTTACTGACTAGATTTTGCATGCTTTGTATAATGAGTTATAACAGGAGGCTAACTGAGAATGTTTGATTTTGTTACGTGGTGGAATGCTCAGATTGAGTAGCAGTCCATTTATTTATTTATTTATTTATTTATTTATTTAATTTATTTAATTTATTTATGGAGGGGTGCCAGACCAGGGTTCGAACTCATGACCTTGCATTTGCCAGGCAGGCACTTGTGACATGGAGCTATCTCCCTGGCCCCTGGAGTGGCATCTAAAGCACGGCCAATTAATAGGATGGTCACCATATCTCATGAGGATTGAGAGAAAAGCTGAAGGTATAATCACTTCTGGGGTTATAGTCAATCATCTCTAAAAGATCTGTGGCTCTCTAGACATCTATTAGAAGAAGACCAAGAAAGAAAACCTTAGTCAACAAGAACAAGAGTGGTTTTGGGGCTGGCATGGTGTCTATCATTTAGTTTATTTCTGAGTCCTATGGGTATAAGCATGTTTTTGTTATTGCTGATTTTATTTGTTGTTGTTGTTTTGTGTACTGGGGATTGAACTCAGGATCATGAACTTGCCAGCAAGTGCTTATTCAACTTAGCTATATCCCTGGCCCCCTATGGGTATAACTAAAAATGATCTGAAAGATCTACTGTCAGATGGGATACATTCTACTGCAGTTAACATAAAATGACTTGAACAGTCAAAAGGAACTCTGGTCATGCTGCTCTAGGACTGAGAAAATTCAGAAGTATAATGTTAGGATATAGGCCTCCATCACTTTCCACTCTGCTATTCTTAGCTGAACTCGTCACAAGCACAGAAAGGCTACTGAAGATGTGGTCCATTCACTCATTCATTCCAACAACATTTATCATTTGAGGACTTGTTTTTAGATATTTCAAATATGTCGATAAATAAAGCAAACAACCCAGCCTCATGGAGCTCTTTTCCTCATATTATAAACATTATTTATATTTATGTATGCAAAATATATACATTAATTTAGTAGTATGAGTATATGCAAGGAATTAAAATAGGAGAAAGAAAACAAACAAACAGGATCAGAATAGATACTCTCTTTTGTTTCCTAACACACTGCGATGGACAGCTAACTGCTGGTCCACTTGTTACATCCAGATGAATTGAACTAATGTGGTGCTCAGTGTGGGAGGTCCACCTGAGCACTGTAGCCAGCAGCCTAAAGGTAGGACAGGAGAGGTTGTTAAGAGGATGTTAGAGACCCTATTTGGTGAAATTCCTGCTTCTCTTGGGCTATTCAGCTGGGGGGCCTGGTCATGCTGGCTTTCTTAATGAACTTGGCTGTTCTCATATGGAGAGGTTAGGACCTCCCTGTGGCTGAGAATGGCTACAGTTCCTTTTGGGTGGCTCTGGTTCTCCTCTTGAGCATCTGCTCCTCGTTCTGGAGGGGAAGATGCTGTGCTACTTAGCCTCCTAGGGAAGCTTGTCACCTTGGCTTTCCTCATCAATGGGGGAGCTCAAGGCCTCAATGTTGCTGAGGATGGCTGTGATACTTTTGGGGGAATTCTGGTGTTGCTTCCTGCGTCCAGTTAAGATCTGTCAGCCGGCTAGCACAGATCCTTCATCCCTCTCGCACAGACTTTCTAGCTTCCCGCACTGACCTTTGGGCCTCTTGATTGAAGGTCTGTTAAGTGGGCATGCATGAGACACTGTCCTGGGCTCTATACCTCCAGCTTGACTTGAGAGAGGCATTGTTATGAGCTCTAGGTTTTCAGCTGGACTCATGAAGGATATTAGAAGCCAGTCCTTCAGCTGGATTCTTTGGCCTTCAGTATGTGGGCAGATTTCCTCAATCATATATGATTGGGTGATTACAAAATAATATTATAAAATGTGTCCTATACAGCATTATTCCCCTTGCAAAAATCCTAAACTGCTTCACACATCACACTAAAACGGATGGCCAAAAAAGCAAGTTTATCACTGTTGCTCATAACTCTGTGAACTGACAGTCATCAGTTGGGCCCTTCTTATTTGGGGACTTGGATATGTTTGCCAGGAATGATAGCTAGATCTGGAATGATGTGGAGGGTTGAATGGAATGTATGTCTCAGACCTTTTAAGTTATACATCAAGTACCTCACTTGGGATGGCTGGAAGTAGCTAGACAACATCTTGGGGATGACCAGCTCTTTCTGTTTTTCCCTGTAACTTCTCCACACAGTCCACTTAGATTTCCCCAAAGCACAGCAGGCTTAGAGTAGTCTAATTTCTTATATGCCTGCTCACTTCCTGCATAGTAAGCATTTCAACAGACCATGACAGATGCCAAAAGATGTAGCACTGGACTTCTTGCCAGATGGATTCTGCTGTCTTCTGTTTGTTACACAGGGCAATCCCAAGTTTACTGTAGGATGGGACTACATGAGGGGCAATTACCTGAAGATATGATTTTTCGGGAAATGGGAGCACCTTTGTGGAAGAACCATAACAAGGTAAAGAGTAAAGGATGTTGATGGCCTGGGGGAGAAGGGTTGAAAAGTTGCTGTTTAAATAGAGTGGCTAATGGGGCTGGGAAGATAGCTCAGCAGACAAAAGTGCCTGCTTAGGAAAGATTAGGCAAATGCAGTAATACAGTTGGATCCCCGGCACCACATGCTGCCCCAGCCCCACCCTAAATAAATAAGTAAGTAAATAAACAAATAAATAATTAAGCAAGCTAAATTTTAAGAGGGTTGCTTTAAGAAGTTGACATCTGATTGAGACTTGAAAGCAGTAACTGAGTTAATTACATAAGTATCCAGAATGAGACCATTCTGGATAGAGGGAAGAAGTTGGTGAAGTACTCAGAGAAAGGAATAGGTCTATTTATTTCTACAGATGAGGAAAATCTCTCGGAGAAGTTCCTGAGGCCAACTGTCCCCTATACCCTTTTGCCTGAGGTTGCAAAAAATGCCTATATTCCATAGCTGACAATGACACCAAGATCAATTGGTTACTGTTAAGTGGCTCAGGACAAAAACTTTCCTGGATGCTCATGGTCTCAGAGAAGGGGGGATCCTTCACAAGTCTGGTCTTGGCCAGTAAGGGTGAGGAGAATATGGCGAAAAGTGAATAATAATGTTCCACTAGATCCCAGGGATGCAGCAATACTCCTTTGGGACCTGCAATCCTACTTTCCCAGAGAAATATTCTAACTTCCAGCATAGAAGTCTTGTACTCTGTGTGCTTCACATAAAAGAATGGAAATTCCTCTCACAATCCAAGATCAACAGCTAATTCACCAAGATCAGAGGGCAACCAGCCACATGAAGGAGACAGTGTAACAGAGTACACTTAACAAATAGAAAGCAAGGCCCGCCAAATACCTCAGTAGATTAAAGTGCCTGCTAGTAGGTGCAGGGGTCAGGGGTTCAGTCCCCAGGCCTGCTGTGCCAGCCTCACCCCTGAGGTGTGCTGAGACCGCAATTGAGACTGCCTGTGGCGGCGCATGCCTATAATCCCAGCTCTTGGGAGGCCGTAAAAAGGCAGATAACTCCAAGTCCGATCTGGTAGTGAGACCCTGAACACCCTATAGACCCTTCTCTAAAATAAATAAATAAATAAATAAATAAATAAATAAATAAATAAATAGAAAGCCGGGAATATCCATAATATGAAAAGATACCATTGAAAGAAGAACTCTGTGTATGGTACCAAATCATATTCAGATGCAGATAAGCGGAGGACTTGATTAACAGAGAGGTTAGAATTCCCAAGAAGAGCATAGCCACATAAGTGTAGGTAACTCCATTATCCCTAGAGTTTAACTGTGTAATGGACGAGCTATCCCTGATAATTGGAGATGCTGATTTTTCTGAAGCAATTTGAAATATGTTTCATATTTTCTGAGTGCCACATATAATAACCTATCTGTATTTGAGTTTTCCAAAGTAGCAAAAAAAAGTACAGTAAGATGTAGTTCAGTAAATATTTATTGATGGAAACAGAGGTTAGTATTTATAAAAATTAAGGCAAACTGATAAAAGAACTGTAAGCCATAATTCAGAGAACAAGAATGCCGAAGATGTGCATAAATTTGTGTGGGGAATCTGAGGTTCAAGATGGTTCTCTGTTTTTCACTTTTTTGTTCTGCCAGCACAGGAAGCTGTTGATAGAAATTATTATGTCAACCTAGACATCTGTTCAAATTTGACAAAGGGAAGCAGCTATGATATATAAGTTAAACATAAGACAAATTAACACATTTTTATTGTAAATATAGAATACCAAAGAAGTACTGTTCAAAAAAATCTTTCAAAGTACTTCTTTCTGAAGATCAGGATTTTTTTCCTCCATATGTCTAAAAAGAAATCTGGTTCAGTTTTATTGGACATGTGTTTGGTGGGAACCTGCTAGATGTATAATACTATGAAATACTAATTGATTATGGAAAAAAGAATACATCATGCTTTATAACCTGGTAGGAAAGAAAGGATTAAATTCTTACAAAGAAAGAACAAATATATTAGAAAAGATGCTGTATTTTCAAGTTCAGAAAAGTAAGAAAGTTTAGGAAGGTTTCACAGAGATGAACTGCAGTTCTAATAATAAAACTTAACATTTAAACAGCATTTAATAGTTTCAGAGGCACTATCCCAGACCTTTTCTCATTGTTTCACATGGAGTTTACAAGATCAGTAAGATTTGGATAAGTAATTATATTTAAAATGTCTTAGGTTATGGAACATTTAGAATGATGAATGCGCTTTTTAAGAACAAAATTAAAAGATATGTAAAAAATAGAGCATGTATTTAGCTCTCGTTCCACACTTAATGAGCTGGATGAACTATGACATATCATGTAGTGCTTTCATAAAGTCAAGAGTTGGATTTCTGGACTTTTAGCACAAAAAATTTTCCGAGTTGATGGGTGGAAACAGGCCCTCTTTCTTAAGATGAAATTTAAATATGATAATACATTGGTCATTAAATGACATTGTGTTGCAATGAAATAAACAGAACCTTTGAAGGAATGATTACTGAAGTATAAAGCTAAGAATATAAAGAAATACAATAATTTAAAGTGGATATGTTTCTATTTTTATTATTATATTTGTGGTAATAATAAATATACTCATTGCAGAGAACTGGCACATATACTTATCCCTTGCCTTTCTTCTTCTCTCCCCAGTTCCCAGATTCCCTAGGGCTTTTCCATCTCTATGTAGTTGATTTTTAAATTAATGAAGCACATTGATGGATTAGGTTGTTTTAAAAGTAGATTTAGCTCCTGAACTATTAGCTAACTTCCACTTGAGGCAAGTTGCTCCAGACCTTTGGATTTAGGCCCTGATCACTCTTTTAAGTACACACCAAGGCCTGAGTCTTATCCAACTTGGTTGTAAACACAAGGCTCTAAATGCAACGAAGCAAAGTGTAGGATGGAATCAGCACAAGGCAATCACTGGTACTGAGAAAGGAAAGCAAATTTTGTCCGATGTTGGTAAGTGAGTAACAGATTGGTCATGTCTGGGGGATTATACATTATCAGCTAATTACCTGTATTCTTCTAACATTCTTTGGATAACAACTCCAGATGAATTAAAAATAGTGCCTCACATGCTATTGTGGGACCTTGGTTTTCAAGCAAAATGCAGTAATTAGGGCCAATTTACTCACTGTCCTAAAATAATTAAAACAAAGATAAATCTATGTAACCGTGGAGTGTGAGGCAATGTACATGAATTACACAAAGAAAACATTTCCTGTGAAACAGGAAACATATGAGGTGAGCCTAGAATTGTTCTACGTTACTACCTTGTGAGAATTTCCAGGCCAGAGCACAGGGAAGAAAAAGCTTGGAGGATTATGGCAGTCTGTATGAGTTGAGAAGGTGGAAATAAGAGTGGAAAGGCCAAAGCAACTACAGTTGACAGGACAGAAGAGGAGGAAGTTGCACCGAGAGAGTTCACTGAGACCTGAGGAGCTTCTGGTCCCCCTCAGGTATTCACCTGAAGATTGATCAGCAGGTGGGTAAGGGAGCTAGGAAAGAACCACTGGAAAATATTAGAACTGAAAGTCTTCAGCACCCATTAGGGAAAGAAAAAAGTATTGAATCACTACTGGTCACAGTGTAAAGAAACCTCATGATACGCAGGGTACTGGGTAAGGTACACAGCAGGATCTTGCCTCCCTTGTGGAAAATATTGTGGTGTACAGTGAGCACTCACCGAATCCCACCTAGTCCTGAAAACAAGACTTCTAAATTTAGAAAGGGAAAAATGAAAACCTTAAAGAAATAACTAAAGGAAACCACAAAGATATTGCTACACATAATATTCAATATAAGTTATAAAACACATTCATAGAAAATAGATTTAAGTTAAAGAAGACAAAAAAGGCACAAGCAAACAACCAGATAGGCAAACAGAAACATTTCTGGATAATAGTTTTATGTCAAATTAAATCAATAAACATAATAAATGCAAATGGTTCAAATATTTCCAATTAGAATAGATATTACTGCAGGAAGCTGAGCTACATAAAATTATTATAGGCAGTCAGACAGGGATAGGGCCTCAAGGAGACCATGTGGAAGACATGATGACTGCAACTTTGGGAGAGACAGACCCATGCTGTGGGCCCCACCTCAAGAAAAATGACTAAACAACTTCAGCCACATACCTCCCCAAAGATAGGCACCCAAGATTGATATTCTGAATGAGTCTCTCTCCTTAAGGACCCCTGGAAGTCACTAACCCCAGCCCCCTACAGGACAAGCCCCTGTCCTGTATTCATGCCTGCTTGCTGCATGACTCCTTTCCCCATTTGGTCCTGGATTTAATCAACTTTACCCAATTGTGTTTGTAATCTCATTGGTTGACCATAGTTTTGTCCCACCTCATGCCCACCTAAGCGAGTTCCCATGCTCTCCAGCTTAGATCGCCCTCACCACATGGTTTTACTTTATAAAAATCTCTGGAAGATACAGCTTGCAGGGCAAACCACCCAGGTCCCCCTTCTATCCTTCTCTTAGAAAGGAACTTGTGGCTGGGCGTGGTGGCTCACGCCTGTAATCCCAGCACTCGGGAGGCTGAGGCAGGAGGATCGGTGCGAGTTCGAGACCAGCCTGGGCTACAAAAGTGAGCTCAGGACCAGCCTCAACTGCATAGCGAGACCCTGTCTCAAAAAGACAAAAAAAAAAAAAAAAAAAAAAAAAAAAAAAAAAAAAAAAAAAAAAAAAAAA